>VZTM01038011.1:465527-495687 GCA_013400555.1 Jacana jacana
GAGGCGGCAGCAGGTTGCAGGGCTGCGGGGAGCTCTCCCTGCGGCCGGCCCCGGTGTGTGGTGGGGGTAGAGCGCACCCCCGGGGCGGAGATGGTGGGAGGCTGCCCCCCGCGGGACCGGGACACCCAGCGTCGGGGTGAATCCCGACGGCGGGGACAGTGGGAGAAGCCCCCGGGCCGTGTGGGCAGGAGCAGGGCAGGGGTCCGGCGGGGCAGGCCGAGGGGGACAAACCGGGGTTCCCCCGGGCATTGCAGAGGGACTTGCTAAGTAGGGCAGATTAGCCCACGGGATTCGGCGTCTTCGTGTGGCGTAAAGGCTTAGCACATCTTGACATACAGCGTTTCCCGGTTTTTTGATAATTTCCCTGTCGGGTTTGCACTTTGGGGAACTCCCAGTGCGGGCTGGGCTAATATTTTGGTATTTGATGCACGTTTTGTTATGCTTGTAGAAGCTCTGAATCAAATTTTGGAAATAATAGTGATATTTAAGGGGTTTCCGAGAAAGAATCACGTTTCTCTTATAAGCTGGGTAAATGGAATTATGTAAAAACAGCCCATGACGGACCTTAAATAAACGTACCACATACAAAAAGATTTCCTTAGAACTAAACTTTTTTTTTTGCTGTGGACTAAACTTGTGCAATAGTTGCTCACTTTTTACAGTCAGATACCAGAGAACATTTATGGAGTTTCTCATTTGCTGCTCCCTTCTCTAGCTCTGTGAAATGCCCCAAACATATAATCTAAGGATACATATTTAAAAAACCTCCAGGAACCAACAGAAATGCTCAAGACTTGTGTAAAGGGTCTCTGTATTCTTCTCTCTCTTATTATTTCAGGCTTCTGCTTGCACCAGGGAAATCACCAACAGCATGACTGTTGGTACCTGACATTAGGAGTTAAGGGTATAGTCCTGTTAATGCTGTGATGTGACTAGCTTCACAAGAACCTAGTTTATTTAGACTGTAAAATCTTAGTTTACTTTCTCCTCTTCTATTTTACAAACCGGGAGCTGGATATACAGTAGGACAGTAACTATTGTTGTGTTCCAATTGAGCCTTCTGGTTATTCTCCCTATTTACGCTGACATAGTTTTAAGGGGAAGACCTACCATGCTGAATTTTGTAATGAGATGTCAAGACTTTTGAGAAATTGCAAAGGAAATGAAAACATGTGTGGTTCACTTACCACACAGCTGGTGCTTTGGTTTTTTCAACTGTTTGTGCTGTTAATTCATTGTACTTACTAGTTTTCTGTCTGCAAATTCTAGTATTTTAACCATGGGGAAGCTTAGGAACTGGGATGTGAAATGGAGACTGGAAGATGCTATGGCAAAGGTTTACTCTCAAACACGCATTTAAGAGCAGAATACAGCAATAAAATATTACTCTGTATTAATAGCCTTGTTAACATCGATGAGCTATAAACCCAAACAGAAGCTTGATTGTAAGGAAAAGGTTCACATCTCTCTCAGAAAAGCCATCTATTTTTAGTGTCTATTGAAATTGATTTTTTTTTTCCCCTCTGTGTGCGTGTGCTTTACCCTAGAGACCCACGAGACACAATCATTCCCTTGAGTAATGTGCTGTAGCGCTTTTGTGAATAATTGTACTCCTATTCAGTAAAATATCTAAAAACATATTTAAGTCTTGCAGAAGCCGCTGGAATTAAACAAAATCTTAAGTGCTCTGCTGAATAGAAGCCAAGGTCCCGAACTCCAAACACTGACTTTAAAACAGGAACTAAGTTGTTGTAACAAATCTTTTTCTACCTCAGTGAAACTCTTCTCTAGTCCTACCCTTTCCTTTTTTTACAGTAAATTCTCAGTCACATCCAATAGACTTGTGCAACTGGTCATAAGAAACATATTGTAAATATTTGCATTTAAGCTAACTTCTGCTTGCCCTTTTTTTGCTTGCAGCTGAAAATCAATAGGAGTTTGTGTCAGGAGGCTGTGGTTTTGCACAATTTATTGACATGTCGTAAGTCTGATAGAATTTGTGTTTGGGTTAGTTGTTAGATACAGATGCATCACATGTGCTATGGGGACAGATACTATGGTTTTAAAACGGGTTCGCTTTTAGAGAGGTAACTACAGCATGCACAGTGCTTTCCAGTATGTATTTCTTGGGTTTTATTCAGATGTGGAATATGTATCAGAAGCAAACCTTCCTTAGAACAAAGAGCTCTACTGCTTTTCTCACTTTTTTAATGACTCATCATAAAGAACAGTCCCTCTTGGAAATCCTCAGAACTCTGCCACACTGCCAAGCGGAGCTGTACCTCAGCATCTGTGTGATCCACACAGATCTGCGAGGTCTTTCCCTCAAGTACCTCACCCTTGCAGTACATCTTGTGTTACTCCTGCGTTTTAACTCTGCAGAGGGCTTCCTTTTATCAAGGCTCTTCCTACAGCCATACAAGGTTGTGGATCTTCTGTCATTTGCTGCTGTCAGATATGTTGTTTTGTTTGGTTGCGGGTTTGTTTTTTTTTTTAATTTAGGAAAAAAAAATTAAAGCTCTGTGGAAGTGTGGGGTGTGTGTATGGTGGTTTAATTGCATTTAAAATGATTGGTGGAGTCTTCAACAGTACATTTTGGTTAATTTTTCTTTCTTGGAGCATTGTTTGCCTATTAGCAAATACCAAATTTCTGTGCACAACTGGTTCTTTTGGAGTTGTTTTCTTTTTGTACTATGGCTTTGCTTACCAAGTTGAAGGGGTTTTTATACTAGATTATTATTTAAACTCTTCCTCAAGCCAAAACTCAGTTAAAGTAGTTTTGTTGTACGATACGATTTCACAGTTTCCACCCTCCAAGTTGGATTTCTTGTTCACAGAAGTCAAAGACCTGGTTGACTTTCGTAGGCCAGGCCTGATAATTGTGAATTTTAAAAACATCTCTGATTTTAAGTGCAGCCTTTAAACTAACAACCATTTAGATGGGAAGCCCTCAAGCTTACTTGCACCTTCATCTACAACCATTTCACTTCAGTTCTAGAGAAAAGAGGCAACTCGTGTCTCGAGTCAAACTGCATTTTAAGCCCTTGTCCATTGAGATTCTGCCCTTGAAATAATAATTCTGTCTGTGTTTGAGTCTTTCAGCTCTTCCGGTGATATTGCTTATAAACTGGACCTCTGGCCTGCAGCATCTCTACCTCCCTGTTGTATTACCCTGGTAGATCCACTATGGTTTGGTACCTCCTCTCTGCCTTTTCCTCTGGGAGCTGGTGTTACCACCTCCTTGAGAAAGAGCTTCTTCATCTCTTTTTGTTTTTTAGAGACTTTTTCTTATACCACAAATGATGTAATGTGGATAGATTTTTAGTTTCTGGTGGTGGGGTTTTTTTTTGTGGTTGTCTTTTGTTTGTTTGTTTGTCTGTTTTAAAGCCTTTATACTTCTTTTCATGCCAGCTTTTGTAAACTGTCTTCCAACCTACTTAGTCCTATTTTTGCCTGGGAGGTATAGGCAGCCTTCTGCAGCATGCTGTCTCTGATCTCTCCAGCAGGTTGTTTCCCATCAGCATATTGCATGCTCTTGTGTTCTGCCTTTCTTGGAAAGAACAGACTTTGCAAGATGAACCAAAGCGCGTCCAGAGCTTCTTCCCAACCAGAAGCTCCTGTGCTGTTTCCTCGGGGGCCCTTGGCATCAACAGTACTTACATCATGCAGTCAGCCTCCCTTAATTTTAAGAGTCTGCAATGCCTAACACCAACTCAGGTGACATAACTGATTTTTAAGAAGAAGCTGGCTAAGTCAGAGTGTACTGGCACAGGCCTCAGTTCAAGAGAAGCAGGAAAGCAAAGTTTGCTGTAAGTCATTTGCACGGTGCGGGATTTCAGCAGGCCCTTCTGTCCTGCGAACTTTAGCTGCACGCTTAAGATCCATCAAGGTTTTGTCCTGCTTATTTTTGAGTTAAAATGGGGGAAGGTGGGGTGGTGCTTAGGCTTCTATATTGCTTTGAGGAAGTACAAATGGAAAAATAGAAGCAGAAGGTTTAATCCTGAAGTTTAACCCCTTCTTTCCCCCTGCCCACCCCATCCTGTGCTTCTGGTTTGCTTATGACTCACAAGTGTTTTGAGGGCAGTAGCTTGCAAGACTGGCACGGAACATCACTGATACTGACCTTTTCACACTGAGGATCTCTAAGGAGATGCTGAGACAGCTCAGTAGCCTGTGAGGTTTTTTAAAAGCTGATCTGTATTGTCTTTGACTGACACAGAGGAAAATTCCTTCATCCAGGATTGTACTTGATGGCTTTTGGATGTGGCTTTGTTTTTCACAAAGGGATCGTTTACTTAGCTGCAGTGATACCAAGAATATGTTTTCAACTACAAGATCAGGTTACTGGAGTTATGATGTGTGTTACTGTGACATTACATGCTAGTTTAAATAGCAAATGCTGAGATAAGCTTTTAGAGTAGCAGTAACACACGCTTGCCGTATGTAAATACGGCTGGAACCTGGAGACCATATAGATCTCTACAAGCCATGGGCAGAATCCAAAGCACATGTAAAGCTGGTTGATTTCAGTGGAGTCCTTTTGGGCTGGTCCTCTTTCAGATTAAGTATTTTGTTTCCAATGCAAATAAAGGGGCTGAACTTCATCCTACATATGTTTATGGTTATATTTTATTGAAAGCATTTCAAAAAATATTGCTGAAATACTGCTGTCCGAGATCTGTAAGCAGTTGTCTGGTTTTAGTATGCATCATTCAGAAGGAAAGTTTTGAAGCCTTTCATTAGTTTTGCAGATATTTACAATATGCCTTTTTTGAAGTGTACTCAGAGACTTGCTTGAAATCTGAGTAGGAGATGAAGGCTGATATGAGAGTCCAGTCAGCAGAAGGACACCTCTTAAGAGTATATGTAATAATGATACTTAGAAACAAGGCCTTAAAGGTGAGGTTACAAGAGGGAGGAGAGCTAAATAAAGGAGTTGCGTGATCAGGGTTACAGGTCAGGAGGAAGATCTTTGCAGAAGCATTGCTAGAGCAAATGGATAAAAGGTCAGGAATTCAAGAAATTTTGTGAAAGATACATGAAGAAGAATGTTTCTGAGCACTGGCCAGGGAGACAACTCCAGAGAGTTTGTTGGAAGTGGTTTTGTTGGAGCGGTAGGATGGAATGTGGTTTGCTTGTCATTCCTTTGTCCGGTTTCATCCTGCGCATCTTCCAGTTATTGGAATAGCATAGTTGCAGACTTTGGAAAGGAAAGGGAAGTGGGATGGTAATTAGTGGAGACAAGGTTCCAATTTTAAATGAGAATGTCTAATACTTGTAATGAAGGAGACTGGATCTTTTTAAGGAAGGGGGGGTTAATGGAGAAGGGTGAGAAGGGCTGAGAATGGCTGCAATGGAGATGTCTATGTAGGATGCTGTCACTACGCTGGTGGATTAGTTCAGGAGCAGATGAGAAACACCTGTATTTGTGTGAGAAGGGTGGCAGAGGGAGTTGTGGGAAGGGTGAAGAAAAGGCAAGCTCAGGAAGCATGGAAGCCCACTTTGTATTGTGCAGGTTTTCTTTCAGGAGGAATTAATGAGGTCTTTTTTAGAGGGAGCAGGAGGGGGACATGGGATGCAAGAGAGAGGAGAGGCATCAGGTGAGGCAAAAATCATGGAATTGCAGCCTTCTGTGTGGCTGTAGGAATACATTAGTGGAATAAAAATTCTCTGCAAAGGGTCTCTTCCATCCCTACTTCACTAATAATTTGCTGTAACACACACTTCCCTGACCACATGACGTGGCAGTGGCATAGCTAATTGCTTCCGTCTCCTGCCGTCCCTTATAACTGCGATTGCAATTGGCTTGGGGGCATGGTCCCTATTACTGAGCCTTTAAAGTCTTTGGGTCTGGTTGCTTCAACACAGCTTCCCAAGGAGCTGTTTGCAGTTTCAGAATCTGTCAGCTAGTCGGTATAAAAAAAAAAATAATCCAGTATCTCAGTTCTGTGTATACAGGCAGGAAGGGAGAGAGGGCGTTTCAAAACCCCTACGTGACCTGGAGATGAATTGCTATTATTTAGTATTTTGTCTGCTGTGGAGAGAGAAAACAGGAAATGTGAAGGAGAAGTGGGGGAGGAATAGGAAAAAGAAGGACAAGAATGTAAGTGTGATTTTTGTCTGGTTAAGTTTATGTAATGTATTTGAAAACACCAGTGTTTTTCATGTTAAACTTTATATCCAGATTAACACTGGCCTTTCTAGCTGTCGTTTCTAAGCCCACAGTTTATAACTACTTGTTAGGTTTTTTTAATGACATGCTGAACAGAATAGGTTTGTCACTACTGGCTTAGTGGCAGATGACAGATTTTTCTGTTTAAATACTGACATTGGACTTACAGGCTATCTAAAGTACATGATTATTTTAGTATCCATGAGTTGATTACACACGCTGAGGAAGATAACAGTTTATAGCCCCAACCTCCTGTATGTTTTTCTCACAAGCATGATTTTAAATGCATCACTCCCACTGATGTAAGATGCACTGTCTATAACTTCACCTAGAAAAGTGTGATTGCTCCTTTTATAAAGTTATTTGAATATTTAAGTCACTGTGGAGACATAACAGACATCGAAAAATAGCTTTAAGGTTCAGAGGCCGATAGAGCGTTATTACGATCATGTTACACTGAAAGAAGGTTGGTGCTGTATTCATGGAAACATATGGATAGCAATTGTTCTTCAGTGTTTTTTAGTGTCTGCTTAAAAGTAGGTACAGATTTTTATGTTGGTTATGGAACAATTATGTTACACATGTGATGGATATTTTGTGCTTTCCTATTTAGATCTAGTGGTAAAGTAATCTGAGATAATTGGCAGTGATTGTGCTAAAGCCAAAACAATTGATGCGGGTGCTCAGCATGGTGTGTTGGAATAATACCCGAGTCACGGGATGTAATTTTACAATACAGTAACCTGTCATCATCAAGCAAGAGGTTTTTTCCTCTAATGAGGAGATTAACATGTCGTTTCAAAGCTGCCCATTACTCATCCCCCTCCTTTTGTCTTGCTACCATCTCATTTAATTTATGGTGTCCTTCGGATCCATCTATGTGTTGTGATTTGTGTGGTCCAGTAAACACATACACGCTCCATACCTAAATCTAGCCTCTTAGAGGGTGGAAATCTCCAACTTGAACATGCATGCAGTAATACACATTCATAAAAAAGAAACAAATAAACCCTTTTCTGGGTGTACTTTGCTGGTTAACTCAAGCTTACTTTGAGTGGCCTTTTTCTTGCTTCATTGCCCATAGAGGCTATGATCCATTTTCTGATACTGGTTAGAAGCTGCATGTGCTTTTTTTTTTTTTTTTTTTTAGTCTTTTTTTTTTTTTTTTTTTGAGACTTTTTTATATCTTGATTAAAAGTAGCTCTATTAAAAAAAAAAAAAAAAAAAAGAAAAAAAGAAAGTAAATTAAAAAATAGTTGTATTTTAAAACAAAGAGCAAGATCCTGGAGAAGACCAAGAAGAACAAGCTCACAAACTAACCCTTACAAACAACCCCCCAAATCCATATTATTCATGTGATGACTTTCACTCGGTTACATGATATTGATAAGAAATCTAAAAAGGGTTGTCATTCACTGCAATTGTGAATAACCCAGATTATATGAATGAGCACTAGAAAATGTCCTAGGACGGGGTTCCCGTGTGTCCCCCTTTTCTGTCTTGCCCATGTGCAGTGCAGCAAGGGCTGCCTGCCTCAATGCATGGATTCTCTGTGTGCTGACCCCTCTTCCCTTCTTTCCCTCAATGCTTGCTCACATACACCTTTCTGCTGCTGTTACTTGTTTTTCTCAGGAGTTCAGGATCTTACAAGTTAAAGGGTCATTTGTCCACAAGGAGGTTCATGCCTCCTGTAAAGGGAAGGAGTCGGTGGGTACGTGAAATGATGCCAAGGTCTGTGGCTAAGAGCTCAAAGTTATGGCTGTACTAAATGTGTGGCAGAAATTCCATGTGCTTCCTTTTTTTTTGTTTTCTGAATGCTACCTTCTTTCTTAGCAAAACCAGTGAAGGTCTACCCCTGTGAACTGAGCCTGAATTGCACTTTTTCTTTGTTTTTTCTCTTAACACTTACATGTCATGGGGATTCTCCATGTGCTCTGGAGGAACGTGATCCAGTGAAGGAAAGAAATTTGCATTGTGCTGCAGTGAAAGAAATAAAAATAGAAGCCTAGAACAATATGGGGAAAACCCAGACCAGTATCATTGTCACATGGAGCAAATTTACAGATCTGCTTGTGTACTGCATTTTCTCTGAGTCTGGTATGGTGTGTCCAGCCAGTTGTCAAGCTTGTGATGATGTAGGGGTAACAACCTCACAAGCTGGGACACTAAATTATATAAAATGAATTGGAAAAGTTAGTCTTCTCTGTATTTTTTTTGCACTTAACCCCAAGTGAATAACTTTGAATAAATATACCTAATTATTTGTAGAGATACAATGCTTCAATGACAATAAAATCACTTTGTAGGTAACTAAAACCTTGTGGTTATCTGGGATGATGGGAATGGAATATCAGCTGACACAGGTAGACTACAGTAAATGAGTTTGTTGTGGATACAAGACTGGCACCCCATACAACCAGGTTTGGTCATGCTTTCGTTTTGTACCAGCTAGACCTGAGCTGGCTCTGGGAATGAAGAGAACTCACTAGACCAAATGCTGCACTCAAGCTGAACTTTTTCCAGGCATTTTGGTTAGTACTGTGCTCAGCTAATAAGCCCTCTCTGAGCCCAAATCATACAGAAGTTCAGGAACTGGCTGTAATCCAAGGTGACTAGTTGATCCTAGGCGAGTTCTTCCTGCGTTGGATACTGGAGATGACTAAACTGGGTATGAGTTGGCTCCGTGCATGATTTGTTAGATTGGGCTCCCATAAGGAGCCCTCCTGCTGCTGAAGCAGATTTGATCCCGAAGGCCAAATCTGAGTGGTGTGCTCCTCATCCCAAAGGCCCTGAAGGCTCTGAGCAGCCAAATGGCTTGTCTGTCCAGTACTTCTGCCCTGCAACCAGAGGATAAGCCATCTCTGGATACTAGGGAAATGACTGTATGTACGATCATGTTTATGAACATCAGCTGCTAAAAATCCATGTCCCGTCAAAGTGGTGAAGTTAGCAGGAAGGGGTTAAAATCCTGTTCTTTTTGCCTCCTGAAGTCTTTGGACCGCTTCCTGTGTTCAAACTTTTCTCCAAAACCTTAAGAACTCAGAAAATGTGCATATAAATAGAGATTTGTATTTCATCTAGTGGAACTTCAGTAGAATTATTAAATACAGGAGCTGACAGTGCTGAACAGGTAGATCTAATTTAAGCAGTGATTGAAAATCACACTAAACAAAAGTCTCTAATCTGTGTGGAAATGATGCCATCCCTCTAAGTGAATAGTGGCTTTTTATCCTTGATCTTGGAAGGGACAGACAGCAAAAAATGTGTTGTAACTGTGAAGGGTTCCGGGTCAAGAACTATTATATGTGGAAAAGCTCATGAAATTACAAAGTTGTCTCTTGTAAATTAAAAAAAGAAAAAAAAATAATCTTGTTTTTTAAATTCTGATAGAAAGTCCCTCTAAAGTAGTGTTCCTGTGTTGTATCAAGGCGTGTGAGCACACTGCGTAATGATGATGACAGAAATAGTCACTGATGCTATGCAATTAAGAACTCACTTATTTTCACTGCCTATAACAAATGAAATGCTACCAGTAAAGAATACAGAGGGGGGGATGCTATCCCTTTGCAAGTATCAAAGTTTGTCTCCACTGTACTGTTCTGTCCAGCCACGTGAGGTAACAGAGGCTGAGATAATCAGAGGTAAGACACCTCAGAAAAGTAGTTTCAAAGGAACTCAGGAAACAGTAGCTGGCTGAACTATTAGAAGGATGATTTGTTTCTGGGTGAGAGTGCGTATAAACCAGGTATAAACACAAATGGTTGGCCAAAGCTGAAGCCTGAAAAAAGCTGTAAGTGGCTGGTGGTTGTTTGTGAGGTGATGCAAACATCAGGAGGCTGGTAGAGAAGACCTCTCCAGTCTTGATGCAGAGGTGGGGAGGATGTGAGTTGAGTGCTAAAGGTAAGGGAAGGTGAGGGCGTCTAACCCTTCTCTTGCCATTAAATCAAGGTAGTTAACAGCATGGGTTGGGGTGTTTTTTAAGAAGCTGTTTTGAATAATTTCAGTTGGGCTGATTACAGGCCCCCAAGGAAGGGTTTGCAGGTGCCAAGCATGGGTGAACCCATATTTTCATCATGACAAGGACCAGAGATGTCCTATCCAGGGGCTTGTCTGAAAGCTGAACGTTCTTGGGGAAACCATGCAGAAAGGGAAGTCTCACATGCTGCCACCTAACAGTTCACTCGGGGATGATGGAGTATTCAGGGGACAACCCAGATTGCAGCTATGATGATATAATAGCAGGAGGGAGACTGAGTCTAAAATAAGAAGCTTAAGTGTACACAGGGAGGAATGCAGGCAGTGGCTGGCTACTTGCAAAACGTGATCACAGAGGTGGTAGCAGAGATTGCAGAAGTCATCCCTGAATCTGAAAAACAAGAGAGTTCAACAGTGCAAAATCTGTATTTTTCAATGCCTCACTGTTAAAGAGTTATGAGTTATGATGGTGGTAAACCAGGCAAGGAAAAAGCCTGAAGCTGTTAGGTTTGATTATCATTTGGTACAGCATCTTGTCCATCGAAGGACTCATTTAAACCAGCCCAGTTCCTGGCCTGTGTAGCTTCGGTTCATGATTTCCCCTTGGAGGTCCTAGGACTCAAGTTTCCATTTGTTTTCTCTTTCCAGCCCCCCTCCCCCATTATCTGCTTCCACCTTGGGTCTGAAAATTTGCTGTCATAAGAATTACTGAAACTAAAAAAAATAGTGCTTTGTACCGTCTGAAAGCTTTGCAGCCTTGAGTCATATGGAGGGTAAAAAGTGATCCATCTTAAAGATTGGTGGTTTTTAAACTACTGAAACCCACATTTGACCTTAGAATTGTGAGGAGAGGGCTGTTTATCACGATAACAGGATTTAAAACCTAGTTGCTCCTAGCCTTGTCTAATCTACACAGTATTTCACAAACTGGTACGAGTGGGAAGGCTTGTGAATTACCAGAACAGCTGAGATGTTAAGCACAGGCTGCTGTTTTGGGCAATGTTATTTATTTATCTGGATAAACATTTCCTTTTCCACTGGAAAAAAAGTTGGAAAGGAGATAAAGATTATGTATTTGCAAGACTTGGAGGTATTCTCCAGTGGCTTCGTTGTCCTGGGCTACACTCAGGGCAATTATATCTAATCTTTGTTACATTAACAGCTAAGCATTGGCTTCCTCTTTTTCTGCAGATTTTCTTGTGCAGTTTTCATGTTGTCCCTCTGGCCAGTCATGTGGGATTTAAGATATCTTTGTTGTCGTTTCTTCTCACACCATTCATTAGTTGAGCTGTTCCATGTATTTGAGCAACATGACAACCTCATATCCTGAATAACTGTGTCCCTACCCTGCTGTGGGAATAAATGCCTCTGCTGTATCCCTTGCACCCACTGCTCATGAGTGATACCAGCCTTCTCCTTCTTCCAATGCTTGCTTTCTGCTGCTCAGGGAGTGCCCTTCCTGAGGTGTTCAGCAAAGCCACAACCCTGCAGACCTTTAAAACTTCCTTGAAGATCCACTTCTGTGATGCTTGCAAGAAACTAAGTCACCTACTTATCTATTTCATTTTTCTCATCAGTGACTCACTCTTTCCATGGTGCCTGTAAGAAACCTGTTGATTAAATCTACTTCCTCTTACTCTGTTATTAACAAACAAAGCCATTGCTGGATTGTGCCCCGTATTCATTGGCCTTTGGGTGAATTCTGGGGCAACTGGATCACAATCGCCTTTCAGATGCCACTCTGTTCTCCCTTCCCATTTGTTGCTTGTATCCTTTGTTGCTTCTCATCAGAAACACCATCTTGTCCTCCAGCTGCCTGCTTTGCTCTTTACTTGCCCCTTCATGACTTTAGCGCCGCACCAAATATGTGAAGGAGTCCACCTTCTTGGAGCTGATTATAGGCTCAATGCAGTAGTTTGGGAGCTATTCCAGGCATGATCGAAGTATTTTTGTCTCCAGCAGGTGTCTCCTACCACAATTTGCAGGAGTGTCTAAAACATTGTTCATAAGAAGCAATGGCATTTGGTGTGACTGTTGACTGTTGTCATCCTACCCCATGCATTTTTCATGCGATCTAATTTTCATGTTTGTAACTCTGAAAAAGTTCTGTAAGACAGAGAATGTCAGGGTATTTTAATTGAACACCATTTAAGCTTAATGGATAAGAGTAACAATTTAAAGAATTTTTTTTTCTTCGTAAGACAAAGTAGTAAACTGAATGTTTTTATAGTTGTACTATGGAGTGTCATGAAGTAATACATACAGGGATCATTTTTATTCCTGTGCTACATAACAGACAGCATTTATTTGTGGCTTGTTGTGCTTGTCATGTCTTTCTAATGCACAAAAAACAGCGTGCAAATGGTGATGTGTGTATTTAGTGTCCTCTTTGGTGGGGCATCTGTGGGGCTGTATGAAGTTAAAGACATGCTGGGTGTCAGCAGGATCTATGAGCTGGAGTGTAAGACACGTACCTGTTCACTTGTTACCAACATTTCCCAAGGAAGTTCTCATTAGGAAAAAATTCTTTACAGAAATAGTGGTCAGACATCAGAATAGGTGCCCAGGGAGAGGGTGGAGTCACCACCCCTGACTGTTTCAGAGTCGATTAGATGTGGTGTTGAGGGATATGGTGTAGGGGAGAACTTTGTAGAGTAGGGTTGATGGTTGGACTCAATGATCCCAAGGGTCTCTTCCAACCTGAATGATTCTATGATTCTAAGTGGTATGGTTTTGGCAATGTCAACAACCTAATTTGATATCAGTTTTGTGGCATTACTGTCTAGCAAACTAATGGTCACATAGGTAATTACTGTTACTAGACACAATGGCAGCATTTCTCTAATTAGTAAAGACTCCAGTCTGTTCAGTATGACCCCGAGTTGGAATTCCCATATTCTCTATGAGCCTTGCCTTGGAGCTGGAGGCTGGAGCTGCACTAATGGAGCTAATCCTCTAGTTCCTTTCCCTACTATGTGGGGAAGGGCTACCTAAGGGATGAGACCTGAATGTTATCATAATCGTTAGTAATTTGCTAGATGGAAAACAAGGGACCTGTCTCTGAATACTCAGTTACTGCTGACTGTCCCCCCCCAGTTGCAGTCCCTGAACAGAAGGTAAAAGAGGACAAAGGAAGGAATAAGTGCCCCCAGGAGAGTATGGGTTTCTCCAGTGAACTAGTTAAGAACTTTGAAGTAGAACATGCCTTCATCATGGACTTTTCCTTTTGTCTTCTAGTTCAGCTTATGATACCAAAACAAGACAGAAGGTGGCAGTAAAAAAGCTTTCAAGACCTTTTCAATCACTTATTCATGCGAGGAGGACCTACCGGGAGCTTAGGTTGCTTAAGCACATGAAGCATGAGAATGTAAGTGGAGAATGAGTTTGTCTTTGTCTTTGAATTTTATGATAAAAGTTTGCAATATAGGCTTAATTTCAGCTAGGTACAATCTTTTGCAAAGGTATATGCAATTCTGTGGCTACCAAAGATACCTGAGCTTAGTCATCATATGTGTAATAAAGTCATTGAAGTTTAGAGACTTTAAGCAAAAAGCTGCCTTTTTATTGAAAAATTATCTAATTTTGTCTTGAAGATGGAGCTGCTGAAATCCAAAACAAGTGGCCCTGTTTTTCTTGCACTGAAGTAACAAGAGTGATCTGCTCACTACTGTTGAATGCTCTTGAAACATTAGTCTAGGAAAAAAGATACCTAGACCTGCTTTTGCTGAATTTGGATTCCATTGAGAAATTCAGAGCAGATACTCTCGTTGAAATTAATGACAATGTAATACCTAGATGAAAGACAGTAGAACTTCAGGCCCCAAATAATTCAAGCCCAACTTTATGGGGCAAACAATTGACTTCAGAGGGAGCATCCACCTACTTAAAAGTAACTTGATAAATTGAAGCCTGAATAAAATATAATGGGTTGAAAGTTATCCTGGTGAAAGGATGCTAAGGAAGTTAATCAACAGCAGAACAAGATAACCCATGAAATTGTGCATAATCTTAAGTATAACAAGCATATAAGGCATGTCAGTTTTTCTGTAGTGAGATGTCAATATATCTTGCCTTTATTTATAATTGTCTAAAGTCTTGTTGTAATTACTTCTTTGTAGTTAATAGAGTTTTCTATTGGTCATGGAGATAGCTGAGGCTGTACCTGTACAGACCACCTATTGTGGCAGTTGTACTAAGTTTTCAGGAGGACGATATGTCATGTATTTGTAAGTTTCATGCCAAAAGTGCTAAGCTCTGTCAATACTAATTACATGTTGCTTTACAGATTTCTGAAAGTAAAGTGTCAATTCTCTCATCTTTCAGGTTATAGGATTGCTAGATGTTTTTACACCTGCTACATCAATAGAAAATTTTAATGAAGTGTGAGTAAAATTTTAAAATCATTCTGACTAGTTAGCAAGTAGTTACCACTTTGATACTGGAGCACAACAACTGGAATGAGAACTGGGAATGACAGATGTATACTTTTTCCAACACTTTTTTTTTTAAAAAAGAATGTTTCAGCAAAACTTGTCAAATAAAATAAAACTTGCAGTGGGAAAAGGGAGGGAAGTTACACAAAACACTCTTATTTCAACCAATCCAATATTAATCTCCAGATATTCTGGGGCCTTACCAGTGCTGTAGCTTCTGTGACTCAAGGCTCTGACTTTGGTGTTGAGTGAGATTTCCCATTCATCCCAAAATGCAGCACGTTCTCAGCTCACTGGATGCTGTAGTCTGTCAGGGAGAAAACAGAGACAAAAAGGTTTTCATGTACCATAAGGGTTTTTCTTTTTTGTGGTATTAAATCTCATAGCTGTGATTCCATTATTAGCGTTGATAAGAAGCCAACTGGAAAGGAGTAAACCATGTGTTGGTAGGAAATGGAGGAGGAACCAACGTGGATGTGTGTAGTTAGCCTTCAGATGTACTGCTTTTAGATGGATTTATATCCTGCCAATCTTAAATGAGGTGTGTTTCTTTGTTTCGTTTTGGGTTTTATTTTCGCAGGTATCTTGTGACAAATTTGATGGGTGCTGACCTGAATAATATTGTGAAGTGCCAGAAGTTAACGGATGACCATATACAGTTTCTCATCTATCAGTTACTTCGAGGTCTTAAGGTACTGGCTGAATGCAAGGGGTTTAAGAGTCAGCAACCAAAGTGTTGGAGTAATGACTGATTCATTGGAGTGACAGTTCTTAAAGGCTTTTGTTTGTGTCGTAAGGCATGCACAGATAGCAGCCATCGTTTCACAAATTATCTGATCGTTCTTCTGACCAAAAATAAAAGCCCAGCCCCACAAATGTTTACATGTGCAGTATATGTGAGTACTCTGCTTGAGCATTAACTTTAGTTCAGTGTCTGTTGAGGTTCTTATTGATGGAGAATCATTTGCTATACAGCCTGTCAAATGAACATGCTCTGTAGCGTGCAGTGGTTGTGTTTTAGACACTTCCCCTCTCACGAGAAGTTAGTGGAGAAACCTGAAGAATGTGAAACTGGTAAAGAAGGATATGGCAAGTAACTCACATTTGTGCTTTGAAAGACAGGAGGCAGTTTGAAGAACTACAGCCCTGATTTTTTGTGGGGTGCATCACATGGGTGAAGAGAGAACCAAAATAGTTGAGTTCTTTGGGAAAGGTCTGGAAGTAAAAGCTTATCCCAGCTACGTACAATGTTGCACACAACCACCTAGGATTTACTTTGTCTGTAAAGTCATTGTTTCCTTTAATCTTATCGGTTAAAATGTATCCAATTAGATAACAGGGTTGATTGGCAATGAAAGTGTAGGAAAATTTTCTTCCAAAAGAATAAAAATATGTGTCACTTTGCTGACATTAAAGGAGTTGTCTATAAACAAGGTAAGAGGTTGAAAATTCTTCCCATTACTAGGTGCTGAGCATTTTCTTGGACCAGTGTTGATTTTCCCAGGTATACGTAAAAAGAAAAGAGAGGGGTCAGATGCTTTAGTTTTTAATTTAACTGTTATTGATATTTTAGATATGGAAAATAACCACATGATTTAAAGCAAGCCATAGTAAATACTGGCTCTGAAATATTCTTATGACATGGTTTTCAGCAAGTCACCTGGTGCCTGAAACAGTAATTCTTATTCATCCATGTGGGTTCTGTCAATTTAAGTGCAGATTTTAGTGAATAAATATTGCAGAACTGAACCCTTAGTTACTTTGTCTCATTTACTTCAGTTAATAGCTTAATTAGGAAGATGGATTCTGGAGTTAATTATCAAGCTTGTGGTTTTGAATATAAGGCTATGTTGTGTCAGAGATAAATAATAGTAAGAGTTGTGCTCTAAAATGAATATTAACTTCAGAAATGTACCCAGGTGCATTTCTGGCTCTGTTTCAAAGGGGAGGGGCTGATGATGGCTCATCTCCTCTGGAATTGAAATTCTCATGTGCATTAGTCACAGAACATTTGGTCATAATTAACTCCTCCCTTACCTCTATGCTGGAGTTGTTACAGACCTGAGTGGGCTTTGGGCTTCTCGGTGGCACCAAGAGGAGCCCTTGTCTCAGCAGAGCAGGGGCACAGCTCCTTCAATGGCAGACAGTGGTTTGGTTTCCTCTTTGTTAGGCTGCTCACAGCAGGGTGGTCCTGCCCTTCTGACAAACAGTCCATAGGTCTGGAAGAAGAAGAAAGCCCTTGTGGTTTCTTTGGGTTTTCCAAGTTGAGATATGGGTTTTGCGTGTAATCTCTGCCCTTAAAAAAGGTGGTGAACTCACCTCTAGAGAATAGGAGAGAAGGTATTCAAGGTCTTGCTGGTCCTGGTCAGTAAGATCATAGATGAATTGGCTGTTAATCCTAACAAGTGAACGATAGGCAAGTACAGAGTAAATTTTTCTCAATTGTTGAGTTTTAATCTTTTATGTAAAATAGCAGAGATGCTAAATAGCCACTGAAATTCTGCTTTGGGTCTCTGCTTTGGCAGTTGACTGGAAGAACTGTTGTGGCTTAGGTAGGTATTTTGATGACTGCCCTGTCCCAGGGTGCATGTATCTCTCACCCATGTTCAACATTCACAGTATGGGAAGGTGAATTATGTCATTTAGGAGTCAACCATACTGCTCCCTAGGCTTCACTGAGCTCCCAGACTTCACTGAGCCACTAACCGATCAACAGGGACATCCAGATAAGACTGGAAGAAATTCCAAATTGGCAAGAAGCTTTCAACAGAAGAATCACTGCCAGGGCTGTCATCCTCGTCTATGGTAGAATCTGGCCTTCCTGGTTACTTTTCTTGAAATATCCAGGTCTGGGTAAGACAAAACAAGGTTTTGAAGTTTGTCATGCCTCTGTTTGATCTGAAAATGTGGTGACGTAAATCTTCTCTGCATATAATACAATCAGTCTTAGAAGTTAAAAGTTAAGACCAGTAATACCTTCCTTCACCTCTAACTTAAAATCTTACCTTTTTTGGTTTTGTTTTTTCCTTTCTTTTCTTTCTTTCTGTTTCACAGTATATTCACTCAGCTGGAATCATCCACCGGGTGAGTTCAGTCATTGTGATAATAAAAATGAATGGAGCGTGTCCCTCTGTGCATCAAATGTGTTTCAAGACATAGTTATGATATGTTTTAAAAGGTTCAAAGCATACTGGACTAACTCTCTGTTCTGCTGCAGGACCTGAAGCCCAGTAACCTCGCCGTAAATGAAGACTGTGAATTGAGGGTAGGTATCATGCTGTTGTAATGAAGAACTTGGTCAGAACTCTCAAGATGAGTTTTCTGAGAAAGCATTAGCTACCTTTTTTATTTCTGATTCCCTTAATTTCAGCTGTTTGCAACTGTTGCTCTTCTGAGATAAAAAGCCCATTTCCATGAACGTGCGTTTTCTCTCCCACATGTTAATTTAGTATAAACACAACTATCTTTGCAAAATATTAATCCCTAATTCCTCACAGATGGTACGTAGGCTAATAATTTGGCCCATGAGTGAGTACTTAACTGAGTGTATCTTGAAAGTTTGACCTGTGAAATGTCTGCATCTGCCATGTCTAGCTGAAGCCTTGCAATAACCTTCATTTTTATATCTACAGAATATACAAGCTAAATTAAATAATGATATGGAAAAAGATACAAGTATTAGCAGTTATTTTACCAGTTACAGGCAGTAAAAAAAACCAAAAACCCCCAACCACAAACAAAAAGAACCCTGTAACTTCTCAGATGCTACTTTAATGCACGCGTCTATATAAATACATACTTTTGTGTGTCTGTGTGATACAATATTACATAATAGGCATGAGCTCTGGAGAAGAAAAAGATGTTTTCTAGCTTTCTAAGCCTTTAAGCCTAAGAATGGGAAGTTTAGCATTTCTCCATGGCAGCCAGAAACATCTTTCTCCCTGTGACTGGGACTCTGATGTAATCACTTTATTCCAGCTGTGAGGGATTTGAGAAGAGACTCCAAATACTTCAAGATCAGCAAAAAAAACTCACAGTAGTGAAAAAGAGCAGTGGGGTTGTGTTCTCCCAGTAATCCGGATCTGTGGTGAGAAACTGCAGTTCCTGTTTTGGTTTAGTGACGCTTGCAGACGCTCAGCAAGGTTCCTGGTTATCTCTTTAATGTCTTCATGCATGTATGTTCAGCATCTGTGAGATTTTATGGGTCATCTGGGTCTGATCATGCACTCCAAAATGTGTGCTGCATTTTTGTGCTGTAAGTAAAGGAGACTTGTAATCTTTGTGTTTGGTTTTTTTTCCCTATTATTATGGTATCTGTGCACCTCCCTGCCCAGCCTTTGTTCCTCTGCTCTTTGCTTTGTTTATATTTATAGCTTTGCTTCCCCTGATACCAAATTATTTGCTAATAGAAAAAAATAACAAATATTTCCAGGTACACACAAAATTAAAATAGAAGCAAAAAGAAGGAAAACATGTGTACACATTTGATAGGAGGGATCAGCTATGAACGAAAAATATTGCCAAAACCCTTATAAAAATAAGGGCATTAGTGTTCACGCCATTTTTCATGCCTTGTTTGCCTTGTGCTTTTATTTTTGCTTTTTAAAGAAATAATTAGTGCTTTTAAAGTATAATAGAAGTAGAGCTGTTGATGTGTTACTTATATTTGAATATTTTTCTTTAGTCTTTTTATATCTTTAAATTGGATTATAGCTGAGGAATTTTGAATGATACTCTTAAAATTTTCTTACTTCCAATGAAAAGGATTAGCATCAGCTTAATAAATAATCCTGGATTTCATCACAGGAGGTTGCCACTGATCTTAATTCACATTTCTATTTGAAGAGATGCTAACTAGCTCAGATGACTGACTTAACGAACAGTGCTGAGGTTCAGATGGTGCACTTTCACAATAGGCTCCCTTAGAGTTGAGGATACCTTTTAGATCCACAATTAGTGGGGTATAGACTAATCAAAAAATAGTCAGCAAAGAAATGAGCAGGAAAAATCTAATTGAAATAACTTCCTGGCAATGTAAACTTAGCAGAGGAGAACATATGGAGGGGAACATTGTGCCATCAAGCCCATGAGTAATATGTGTACCTAAAGAGAGCTCCTTTGTTATTTCCGTGGGGGAGTTCTACTGAGAACAGATGGTATGTGATTTACATCTACCTTGTTACACAGGATATATGCTTCTCTCCTGGTGGCATCAGAACGATGCATGATTTTGTTAAATGCTTAGATAGACATGAGAGGGAAACAACAGAAATTCTGCAGATTTGTGATGAGCTCCTGTGGTCTTCAAATATTTAAATGGCCAGTGGCACTTGCCCTTGCCATTTTACACAAGCATTCCCATTTGTTAGTGTTTCGTTTGTTTTAGGGCAAGAGTGTTTATTTTTAGAAAAAGAACATCAGGAGAAAATTGAACTTGAGGCAAAATGTAAAGTTGGCCTTGGAGGATGAAGGGCCAGGTGGTGGAAGCATCTTTACGCAGCGCCATAGGCTGCAGCAGGGCGAGCCGATGTGCTCCTCTGCAGAGCGGGGCTCTGTTACCTCACCGATAGCGAGGGGGTATGGATAAACTCAGAAATGGGTAATGAGGAAAAACAGTACCTGTAACAAAGTGAAAAGGGATTTTTTATTATTATTATTTATTTTCTTTGTATCCTGTAGATCCTAGACTTTGGTTTAGCTCGACAAACTGATGATGAAATGACTGGATATGTTGCAACAAGATGGTACAGAGCTCCAGAAATTATGTTAAACTGGATGCACTACAATCAGACAGGTAAACTGTGAAGGCCTGCATTTTGCTACAGCTGGATATAGAGATGGTTTTAAACCAGGATCTCTTTGATTTATCGTGTGTATTTCTCTCTCTGGTTTTGGGCAGTTGACATCTGGTCGGTTGGATGCATCATGGCAGAGCTACTGAAAGGCAAGGCCTTATTTCCAGGAAATGATTGTATCCTTAACATAAAATGCAGGGGGTTTTTTGGTTTTTTTTTTTGCTAATGACTTGATTTTTTCTATGGAAATGTTTTTGAGGTAACAAATTTCTAAAACAGTAAAGAATTTTTGCTAATTTTTCAGCTTAATGTATACGACAGCTGAATATGAGACCCACTGGTAGGAAAAAAAAAAACAACAAAGCCAAAGCAGTAACTGATGTTCCTAAACAGCCATAAGTTACGTTTATTCCTTGTTGAGTATCTGTATTTAAATAATAACCTAGTTACAACAGAGCAGAGTTCTTCCATGTGTGTATCTTACTGAAATAACACGCATTAAAATTGAAGCTAAAATAAAATAGAGGCTGTATTTTTTTTATGAGCTAATATAATTTTTAAAAATAGACCTGCTTTTAGGTTGGAAGTTTCTAAAATGCAAACAAAGTAACTTTTAAATAATAAGTAAATTAATAGGCATATTGTGTCCTGTTATAAGAAAAGCCAGCACTCCCAGAAACGGCACAGGATCAACAAAAGCCACTTTTTCTTCATCGCTGTGCTGTGGTCCCTGCTGGAGCATCAAGGATTTTCATTGTCATTTCCTGCACTGGCAAGAGGGGAAAAAAGGAGTGAAATAATAAAAGAAAACTGAAGAAAACCAGATAATGAGGAACGAGGAAACAACTGCATCAGAGGAGGAAAGCTTTTAATATGAGAAACAAAGGCACATTCCTCTGTTCTGAATATTGACATTTCTCACTGCTCTGAAAGCCCTCAAAAAGCAAATGCTTCTCGTAAAACTAAGCCGTTGCCAGGTACCAAACAACATGACATTAGAATTGCCTGCAAACCTGTGAGAAGAGCTGAGAGACCCGGTCTCCCCGCTGACCTTTCTGTGGTGCTCAGCATCATTAGGCCCTGTTGTAACCACGGGCATTGTCCAGATGTTCATCATCTGGGTGGTGACTGTTTCAGACTCTGATTACATGATATGTGGCATTTGGAAAAATCGACACATCTAGTTTTCAACAAATAAGATACTTTCTGCTGTTGTAAAATATTGACTATAATTATGTCATTACATCAATTTAAATAAAGCTGTAAAATAACGTTGAGTCTCTAGGGAAAATGTAATATATTTTACAGGTCCCATCTGACAATGAAAAATGAACACTTTCTAAGCTTTTAATCTGGAGACTGATAGAGAACAGACTTTTAAAGGTACCAAATGAGAATTTTCCACTTACAGCCTACGGATTAGTAATCCAGCCCTACATGCTGTATCATATTAGACTGTTCTTCAGAAATCCTTCAGATCATTGAAATATAACTGTGCTATTAAAATTAAACTTAAGAATATGTTAAATTTGGGATTAGGACAGGCAAACAATATATTGCATGTGCCTTTCTCACAGACAGGTACAGCTGGCAGATTCATATAGTACGACAGAGAACTTGGTACTCCAGGACCAGGTTTAAGAAGGTATGAATTGGTATCGTTCCACGGACTATGATGGAGTTGTCTTGCTGAATAGTTTTAACCATCTTAACTATCTGCATGAAAGATTGTTAATTGTTCAAACCCAGAAGGATCATGTGCTGTTATTTCCCTGAAATAATGCAGATATTGATCAACTAAAGAGAATAATGGAAGTTGTGGGCACACCCAGTTCTGAACTTCTCAAGAAGATATCATCAGAACATGTGAGTTGTTTCATTTGGTTTTTTTTTTTCTGCTAGAATGCCACCATTCAAAAAATACTCTTTTTAGAGGTATCCAAGTGCCCTGTCAGCTGGATTAATTTTGATACTTGTTTTCATGTGCTCAGTTTCTGGAAGGAGTTCTGCGATTGGTCCTGGTGATCTCTTATTTTCCCACTATACTTAAAATAAAAAAATCAAACTGCTGCTCAGCTTAATGCATTATAGTGTTGTTATTAAATCTGATATCTCTGTAATTTTTATGTTTTCCACAGTTGTGAGGGATCTAAACTGAGATATCGGAATCAAATAATGTGTGTGCTGCCTGAGTGCTCTTATTTGGATCCCTAATTTGAAATTCATATTTATTCACCTCTGTGAATGCTTGTGCGGCGTCCACTTTAATGACAATATCTGCAGTTAGCAGTGTGATTCCTAACTCTCCATGTGACTTCTTTAAATTAACAATCTAGTAAATGAACAATTTACACTTTTTCTCCACTAAAGCTGCACTTAAAGGATTCACTTTAAGCAATAACTGTGGACATCCAGCTGAGGAATGAGATGTGGAATTGATTGAAAAAGGCAGACAATGGGCACGGTGTAAAAATAATTCAGATAAACAGCAGCACACAGGTACCTCCTGAGCTGCAGCTGTTTTCTTACACCTTTTTTGTATGCACCTTGAGCTAATACTAACAGCTATTTTTCAGCTTCTGAGTTTATTGATGGGTTTTCTTTGAACTTACTAATGAATACACTACTGGGTTAGGTAAGCAGGAGCAGTAGGGGACCCAGAGCTATGCTGTACTTCTGGAAGGTCCAAGCTTAATGAAATCTCATCAGCACTGGCCATCCCACAGCCCCAGAGTTTATGGGCACTCAGCCGCCAGGAATGGCCAAGGCAGGGGGAGGATCCATCCTCGTGCTGGGGAGTGGATCAACCAGCAAATCTCGGATTGTCCTGTCCTAAGTGTAGGTCCTTGTATAGTCTCGTAGGTCCTGGTATAGCCTTTATGTGTTAGTAAGATAAGAATAATATTTTTTTTTGCAGTGAGGCGTTCAGAGTAGTGTATACAAATATGTGATTTACCCACAACTAGTCAGTTTATAAGCTTTTTGATTATGAGATTAAAAGCCCTAAATATTTACTGGCGATAACATCTGCTTTTGTCTTTAATGTCTTGCATTTCAGAGCATACCTCAGTGAGCTACAAGAATCCCCAAAACTATTTTACTGTGGCTAATTATATCTTCAGAGTATAGGGAGAGCACAGAACCCAAGTTAATTACTGGGAGTGCTGCTAGGTCACCTCTGGGCTGCTGCTGCCTGGTTAGAGGAGCAGTGTCAATGGAGAAGCATACCTTCCTTGGAGGTACTTGCCTCTTGCAAAGGAGTGTCTATTCTGTTCATTTGCTCTAGTTCTTCTTTACCTTGTAGTATGACCTTAGTGTTTAGATATTTCTTAATGTAGCTTGCAGTCCAGGACAATTTTTCCCGTTCCCCTAACAGCAAGGTCACAGGTTTTCTTAAATGCCAAGCCTATTTTCTACTAATTATAAGTAGAGAATTAAAGAACTGGAAGCTAAAATATCAACCTCTTGAGAGGTTTCAGCACAATTTACTAAGCCGTTTTGTCAGTCCTTCATGTTAATATAGGTTTAAATGGTGATTGTATTTCATTATTTTCAGAATAATTTAAATGTCTGGATTTTATTGGCTGGGTTTTTGTGGTGAACATATAAGCAGAGGGGACAGACTGTATGCCTTGATAGGTCTGCCTTGTTTTCAAAGGACTTCTGGACAAGGTTGAAGATAATTTTGACAATATCTTGTTCAGGCATGTTTGGATTAGCACTGTTAATTGATGTCTGCACAGAAACAAATAATCCACAAATCCACAGATGTTTGTCATAAGATAAATTTACCTCTTGTCTACCCTAATCTGTGCAAGAATGTGTGACAGCTCTCTTTTGCTCAGCTGCTCATATAAACATATAAACTACTGCCCTGGAAGAATTAACTCTGATAGGAGCTGCACACCCTGACCCCCTAGCAGGTGTTTGCTGCCTTTATGAACTGTGGGGGGATAAAATAGGTGGAATGAAGCCTGTGTCTTTGGACATTGGTCTCTGCGTCACTGGCTACAGCTGCTAAGAAGAAATCCTCCTTATCAACAGTCCTGCCATCAGCCCCCATAATAAAAATGGAAAATGCTGATACAGTTTTAACAGGTTGGGTACAGAACACCTGATGGCTTTCTTCTTCTAGTAAGGTTTTGAAATGTGTCACTAGTGGTAGTCTAGTTTTGATAAAATATACTTACACCTTACAAGAAGTGGAAAAGATGAATAGATCTGCCTCATTAAATTAGAACACAGTTTGAAAAGACACTGTGCAATGTAGTGATTTAAAATACCTTCATATCAGTTCATTTTAGCTGCAGAAATTAAGATGATGGCAGGGAAAACAGTGTATGGGACAGGATCTGTTTCCCAAATGTGGTTGTAGAATTGATGATATGTCAGAGTACTTTGTAGTTGCTTCATGGTGGTCCAGAAGATAGTTCCCCAACTCTGAATCTGGTATCTCACTTGAAGCTGTGGAGCTGTTTGGCATGAACAACTTTTCCTTTGCTGTCTTCAGTAGGCCTAGTGCAGATAGTCTCCTGCTAACAGGACTGCTAAGTGTGCAGGGAGACTTCCCTGTAACACAAATGTGCTTTAAGAGGATTAAGGTTTGTTTAAAGACCAGCTGGGGTTTTTTTATGGATTTGAGGACAGCCATTTGCCTCTTCTTTAACTGTTCCATTTCAGAATTCCCTATTCTGTCTGATCCCAGCCAGAGAACCAGCTGAGATCAGCACTCAATGTCTTCTCTAGTCGACCTACCTACCTCGGGCCAGAAATTCATAGCTGGTGTAATGCCAGGCTCCACACTAACATTCATGGGTCCAGCAGAGGTAGGCTTTTCCTAGCAGAGTTTGGATGAGCCTTTCACAGCCACAGTGACAAGACAAGCTATAAACTCTGTTAAACATCTGTAGTCTGCTCTCTGGCACTATCAGGATTTGCTCTTTGGTTACTGAAGCTGCTGTTGAACAGGAGAGGGAAGGATGGAGGCTCGATTATACCACTCTGCTTGAGGGTAACTGAAAGATGTTTTAGATTGCAATTTCTGATTGAACACTACATGCTTGTGTTCCCTGGGGATATGCTGCAATGAACCACTAAGCACAGGTGAAAACAGAAGCGCTAACACATAATCCTTAGAGGAAAATATATCTGTTTAAAACTCTTGCTTACTGTGCAATATACAGGAGTGACTGTTTAAAACAAAGTCATACATTTTAGTTTTATGCGAAGAAGGAACATAAAAAATACCATGTCTGGGTTTTTTAGAGTTGATATGGTTACCGTTGGGCAAAATTTAACCTCTGTGCATGTGGTATGTATATTGATTTATTCCTAGGCAAGAAAATACATTGAATCTCTTCCACATATGCCTCAACAGGATTTGAAAGCAGTATTTCGTGGTGCCAATCCATTAGGTAAGAAAGTCAGACTAATGTAGGTTAAATCTTGCACTAACCCAGGAACTCAAGCCTTCCTTTGCTTTATGATCCCATAGAATAACCATCAGACCATTGAGAAGAGCGTTGCTTAACCTTTCATCCAGAGACTGTTTTCCCTTCATGAAGCCTGTGCCTTTTGTTTCTGGTGGAGATTATGGAACCTCCTAAAGGAAAACAGGCTGTGGATGACAAGTAAAAACCAGCTGTCTATAGCAGGAATAAATAAAAATGTCATGGGGTCTAGTCTAGAGACATCACTTCTGGCTCAGGAAGGCCATGAGCGGTAAATTGCTGGCCAGCAGAAGAACGTACCAGGAAGCATAGCTGTTTGAATGACCCTTTTGAGTATTATTTCCTTGGAATGCATTAGCCATTGTTGGAGACAGGATGCCGGGCTAGACCTGAGGTCTGATCCTGCACAATTGGGTTTATGTCTAACCAATTGGTTCTGCCTGTGCCAAAGAGATGTTTCTGTGAACTGTCCCTTGTGACATGGCAAGGGAGACGTTGGAGTCACGGGAGTCATCTTCCTACAGGGCCCGCTCAGTTCCATTAACACATGGTAAAACACTGTATATGGGGAAGTATCATGAGTTAAAATGTTTTCAGTTCATTCTGTGTGTTAAAAAACAGTTTTATTTTTACAGCTAAAAGTAGCCGTGAACACTTTCTCATAAAAAATCGGATTTGTTTGCATGAGGTGCATGAAAGCATGCTACATATTAATGTCATAAAGGCAAATTAATCACAGTGCTTAATGAAAGCACTAAAATATTTTTTAATAGAAAATTTTAAATAGTTATTAAAACTTTCCCTGTGAAACCAATTTCAGCTTCACAGGTCTCTCTTGTTTCTAATAGTCTGCAACTCTCAACATCAAACATATTTTCTTTATGCTGGGTCCTGTAAAGTTGCTTTGGAGCCTTCATCTGATGACTTCATTGTTGCCACTAATTAAAAGTTTAATCTCACGTTCACAATTTTAAGTTGCACAAGTTTGCACTGATCAGGACCAAATTAAACAGAGGATGCACAACACGGGATGTTTAACTTTTAAGCACACAGATCTTTTTAGAATGAAGGTTTTGGATGTCTGAAGAAGTGAATCAGATATCAGGTAGACTATAATGAACCTTTGTGTGTACCAGAAGCTTCCTTCAGCTCTGAAAACAGTACTCGGGACAAAATCTTCAAAACTTATTTTTATATTGCCTAGATTTTGTGGCTTTGCCAATAATGCCAGCTGTGTTTGAGGTGAGTGAGAATAGATGGTGTGTGAACAGTTGCCTTTTATTTCTAGATGGTCTCTTCTGGCTTTGACCCACATTTCTCTTTTTCCCTTAGCTGTAGATCTTCTTGAGAAGATGCTTATATTAGACAGCGATAAAAGAATCACTGCCTCAGAAGCCCTTGCACATCCATACTTTGTACAGTATCACGATCCGGACGACGAACCCGAGGCTGAGCTGTATGACGAGTCGATAGAGAATAAGGAGCGGACCATAGACGAATGGAAAGGTAACAGAACTGCACACAGTTAATACATGCAGCAGAACAAAACCTTACGTAAATAACCAGAGCAATTTGAACTCTACAGCCTCAGAGAAACAAGATAAGTCCATGTATGTGCTTGTGGGAGCAGAGATGTGGAAAGGGTTGCTTTTCCTCTCTGGATTTCGTTCCCTTCCCCCATTCTATCAGCTCCTCAGTAGATTCGCTGTAGCAGGAAATCACACATTCTGTCTTGCTTGTAGCTTTCTAGGTCAGACCCTCAGCTGAGATAGCTGTCCTAAGAGCAAGTGACACTATCCAAGGAAGACAGGCTGGGAGAGCTGGGGTTGTTCAGCCTAGAGAAGAGAAGGCTTCAGGGAGACCTTATAACAGCCTTCCAGCATCTGAAGGAAGCCTACAGAAGAGCAGGAGAGGGACATTGGAAGAAGGGAGATTGGGTACCAGAAAGAAATCCTTTACTGTAAGGGTGGTGAGACACTGGAACAGGTTGCCCAGAGAAGCTGTGGATGCCCCATCCCTGGAAGTGTTCAAGACCAGGCTGGATGGGGGCTTTGAGCAACCTGCTCTACTAGGAGATATCCCTATCTGTGGCAGGGCAGTTGGAACTAGGTGATCTTTAAGGTCCCTTCCAACTCTAACCATTCTATGATTCAAATTGGGATTCTGGTCTATCTTTCTTCAGAACCAGAGATTTGTATTTTCCACATACATGTGTATTTTGTTAATCATTCTTTTGGTAGCCAGGTAATTTGGATTAACAGATACACCACACTATTGATCTTGTTTGAGACCAGAGTTGATGATTTTACTTTGGATTGACACCCAAACAGCCATTCTTGAGAAATACTGCAACAACCTTTTTTTATTGGTTAATTCCATGCTTGCATCATGATAATATTGCAATGCAGTATCACGGAAGTGACATGGCTAAACATTTAGGTTGCAAGCGTACCAAAAAGTACAGTCCAATTTCATCACTATCTAATGAGGACATATTAGGCTAAAAATTCCTTACCAGACATTTTTAAACTGAGAGTAATATTCTAGAAAACTAATTGTCCCTGTTTATCAATAAAGTCCTTTCCTTGGCTTAAGATGAAAAGCATCTTCTAATAATACATATTCTTCTCTTTCTTCTTGTAGATTCTGTAACTTTTACTCCAGAAAGCTTTGATTAAAATATATTAGCATAGAGGCTAGGTTTATGATGAAAAACACTGACCTCCCAGGTCTTACTCACGCCCTTGCACTTGTGCCGTGTTTTATCCTGGACAAGCAGACTGACTGCAGTGTATACATCTTAAAGAAAGATAGAAATGGGGTCAGGGATCTTTCTACAATAAAGCAATCTCCTAGTGCCCCAAAAAGGGTTTTCTAGAAGCTTACCATGTCTGTGCAAACAAGGATTGATTGGTATCACTTATTCCTCACACTTGCTTTCCTCTGCAAAACCTGGCAGCGCACAGCACCACCCATACATCTTGTTTATTGAGAGGCATGGTCAATTGGCTGCTGTACTTACCACTGGGTGATTTATTTTCTGCTGCTTTTTCAGTTGACTTCAGTCTTTAACAGGAAAGTTTAACAATTTCCGAGTCACGAAGCTGATTTCTGTTTGTGATGAAACTCTGATGAAATGATTTCAGGAACAAGCTTAGCTTAACACTTTCTGAACTGAAATGAGGACATGAAGGTGAATTCTCTAGGAAGGACAGTATCATATTTTTCCATATCACCGTCCTTGCTGGAACTATAGGTCAAAGTCCTTCTTTATACAGAGTGGGAAAAAAAAAAGGCCTGAAACAACAATCTCAAAACTGGCACAGGACATGCAGCTCCTCCTCCTGCCCATAATTTTATTTTAGGGAATAAACTCTTTATTTTCAAGTACAGTATGTTCCACATTTAAGTAAGATGACATGAAAGGTAAATGTTTGTATAAAATGTTTGTATCATTGATGAAATGTTGACCCAGCTTCTCCAGACGCCAGTGGCGTGTTGCCCCTCTTGTTCTGTTCAAGTGAAAAACCTGTGGTGCTTGATTCCAAGAGAGGCTGCACACCACAGCAGAATGAGAATCAGACGCTGTCTTACGCGTTACGCACCCAGGAGTTTCCTTGACCTCCATGACACAGTGCTGAGGTCGGCAGCCCAAGCCCATAGATTTCTGATGTGTTTAATCAGTTAGAAAATAGTTAAAATTTTTAGAGGCCAAGAGTATGCTATTCAGAGCTGAATGCTGCACACTGCCTCTCCAGTGTGTCCCCAGCGCCAGTGCCACGTATCTCAGCTTAGTGTCTGTACTCTCAGCTGATGAATAGGTGGCACAAGAGCCAGGTAAGAAGCCTCATAAACATACATTGCACAGCCAGCAGGAATAATTGCTAATACAGACCTGGGCATGCAACTTGTGAGGATGCTGCTTTCCTCCAAGTTCACTCAGGACCTCTCTAACTCTTACGTGGTTGCCCGTGGCCAGATGCTACTTGATAGCTTCAGGTCAATCACTGAAAGAGTTGGCTAACGAATCCCTTCTGCCTTGGGGGTTCTGCACACTCAGTATCTTTCAGAGAAATCCTTCGCTGAAGCTGGCACAGTGGTCACCGTACACCATAGAATCATAGAATCATTTAGGTTGGAAGAGACCCTTGGGATCATCAAGTCCAACCATCAGCCCTACTCTACAAGTTCTCCCCTACACCATATCCCTCAACACCACATCTAATCTGCTCTTAAACACAGTCAGGGAGGGTGACTCCACCACCTCCCTGGGCAGCCCATTCCACTGACTGACCACTCTCTCTGTGAAAAACTTTTTCCTAATGTCAAGCCTAA
>VZTM01038011.1:495725-505962 GCA_013400555.1 Jacana jacana
GCCAGGCAGCTCTCCAGCCACACTGCCCCAAGACTGTAGCGATGCATGGGGTTGTTGTGGCCCAAGTGCAGGACCTGGCACTTGGCACCTGGCACCATGCTACAGATAACACAACCAGAGCGTAAGCAAGATGTTTACACACCTTGTAGAGGAGTGCTGGGTCCACTTGCAGGTGTGGCAGCTGTCTCGGGCAGATCTGTTTAATAAGCAAGTTAACAGGCACAGGTTTGATGTGATTTAAACATCACTGATTGGGAAACAGATCCTGAAGTAATGCATTGTTAGCCATCTATTTATGTGTGAGTAGGATTTAGTCCTTAAAACACAATAGCTAACTTGAGAAGATACATAGGAGGTTGCCACTGACAACATACTGCATTACTGTGGAAGGCAAAAACCAGGACACGATTGTCCACATGAAAAGATAAAGCAGGGGAAAACAGCAAGGAGTAGGTGTTTCTAGTTGAGCCTTCCTTGGTGCAAATAGAAGTGTTACGTGCTTCTAAGACGAACAATATTTTCAGAGGACCTTAAAGTGAAGTCCTTTACAATAAAGTCTTTATAAAAAGAAGCAGCAGCCCCCGGCGCCCAGGTCCCAGGGCATTAGCGCAGAATCGCGAGTGATTTATGGTGAAGGCAATTGACTGGGAGATGACGAAGAACATTCTCAGCAGTTAAAAGTGTACATTTTAAAACCCGTTTGGGTGCTTTTAAAGATTCCATTTTCCATTACATTTTGTCTTTTATTACGTCATTTTGGCAGGTCATCTGACAGCATAATTGATGTTTCCATTTCAGGGCCTGTGTGTTTTAGTAATTAGCTGAAGGGTACAGACGTGTTGTACAATAACAGTATTTCTGAGTTTAACTTGTAATCTGAGGCTAACAGAAAGATTCCTGGTGAATTCAGTCTATTTTGGGATCTGGACTCTAAAAAGGCTGGAAATACAAACTGCAGGTCACGTGCATCCCTAGAGCTGTTTTGTCTGGAATGTTTTTTCTTTTGAAGAGAATATCACCTAATTCTTCTCTCTCCCTTACACCCTCTCTACAGAACTTACCTATGGAGAAGTGATTAGCTTTAAACCCCCCGACTTAAAAATGGATAGCCTGGAGATAGAGCAGTGAATACCAGCAGCTCTCTCTTGCCTTGCTGCACTCTGAAGACTGTTAAAATATAACCATTCAATTTAACCTGTGGCCAGACGTAGATTTTTACTATCCAAAGACGTTTGGGAAGATATGGGAAAGCAGATGCATTATACAGATGCCAGATGTTGTCTGTTTGGGGTGGGGTGGGGTTTTTTTGCCTTGTAATATGAATGTATTCCCGACTCACAAAGGGTGATAAAGAACTGCTTCATTCTGAAGAAATTATGCACTGAGTTCTGTCGAGCTGTGTGTTCTGCATGTTTCATTTTATCAGTTGTATTGCCAAAATAAAGGTGACTTTTCAAATTAATTTTAAAATTGTACATTTAAAGCATGAATGTATGCAGACATAAACATAGGAATCCATACAAGCAATCCAGTTTTTTTCTGGCATTTTATCTGTCCGTTTTCATGTTATTTATAGTTAGTGCCTTTATGAAGAGAGGGCGTGGTAGCAAGATAGACAGAATATGCATATGTAGTCATATCTGTGGTGGTCTTACAGATTTACTGGATGTCTCTCAAGCGATCTTAGTACCAGTTGAAAGTCACTAAAAATAAATCTTTGTCTTCTGTTGCTGTTCAAGTGTCTGCTCTCATTATTTTCCCCATGTCTTTTTAATCCGCACGATGCCCACTTGTGAGACCACTTTACTCTCCAATGGTGCTCCTGACCACACTGTCGGTGGAGCACTGCTCAACTTGCCCCAGAGGCCCTGCAGCAGATCTCTGCAGTCTTCTGCAAGCTTCAGCAAAGGCTGTGACAGGCAGCAGTGCAAGAGGGCTCAGTTCAGTTCACAGTTTTTCATCCGTTTATTTTCCTTCATGCAATCCTTGGGAAAATAATGTAACGATTGCCATTGGAAGACAGGACAAAACAAGATGATTTAAGAGCTTGTTTATGAAAAATGAAATATCCATCTCATCAGACTTTCTTTTTAAGCAAAATTTTAAAGGCTTTCCAACTCTAAAAAGCTGGAAAATTAAATACTAAGTTGTTGGATACATTGGATAGCAAAAATGTCTTTAAGAATTAAATTTATGTGATGTCCCCTTTGAAGGCCTAATACTGAAGTAGGAATATCCTTTGGCATGTGGCCCTTTCTGTGTACTGGCTGTGTCTTTCTACGTACTTATGATTCACAGTTGTTATGATTCAACATTGTTCATTTTTGTGTCTCATTCCCACTCTGTCAAGAGTTTTATTTTGGAGGTGGCTTTTTTATATTATTTGGGTTTTCTGCAACAACCTTTGAGGTTAAGATTCAGTTGTACAGCTGTTACATCAAGTAATGAACTCTACTGCATTTATTTACCCTCCTCTGTATCTTTTCTATGTACAAGAAAAGCTTTTTCTTAATAAACAGATTAAAAAAAAAAAAAAAGAAAGTCCAAGAGGTTTGATTTTTGAGAGGTAATTGATACAGTATTGTGTGTCTTCTTTGAGAAACAGAAATAAGCCTTCCATGTAGAAAATGTGCTCCTAATTTGTGGACTAAGTGGTGGGCTGTTGTTGTTAATGTTGGCCTGTAATCCAATACTTACTGTCAGTGGAATACACCCACTTGTATTCAACTTTCTGCAAGACAAATCGTTCTGGAAGTAAATGCCCGTGTGACTGTCTCCCTGTGGTGTTCTCTGGCTGTCATTGCTCTGGCTTCCTACGAAGCTGGATGAGGCCTGCGACGGTCCTGCAAACACTCCATTTCATGCTGACTAAAATAAGTGAAAACACTGTAAATCCTTAAATTGTCTGGCTACATAATGCAAATAATCACTTAGTCATGTCATAAATATGTTTTTTTGTCCTTTTCCTTTTTTGTTTCCCAATTAACAGAAGAGTAGCTCAGTGCTTTATTTTCTCTGGAGCCTGACAATGAGCTTGCTGGCCTGTTCTGCAGCTCTATTCCAGCTGGAAGGGCAAGGATGAAGTAAAGAGATTTCACAGGAACCGCCTGCATCCATCGATAATTAGTTTAGCGTGCCTTTTGTCCCATCATTTGTTTAATCTGGTTTCCTGGCTACGAGGGTGGCCGTCACCAAATGTTTCAAAGGATGCATAAAACTGTGGTAGGCAAAGAGCAGAGGGTCTGCTCTCGCCACAGCCCTGCTACTGGAGGTAGCAAGGAAGTTTTATAGCCCTTGCAAAATGTCCTCTTCTGGCAGCTCTGAATATTTCCTTTTACATTCAAAGCTATAATTTTTTTTTTCTAGGAGATAAATTATGTAGGAAGAACACGGTCATGGCCATGTTTAAACTAATCAAAGGTGACAGTTATGGGTAACAAGAGCTCAGTTATTTTTAATGACGTACCATCCAAACCCATAAATCATCTCATTTTAATGTCAAGAAAAACAGTAGGGAGAGAGACCTTTTTGTTTTTCCTAAATTTGCAAAATGAAGGTGGTTTCTTAGACCTCAAAAGCCACTAATTAAACTCCTTTGCTAGAGCAGGTCACGGGCTCCCTCGTGGGACGGCGATGCGGGAAGTTTATCAGTTCACAGCAGCAGGGCAGGGTAATTGGAAAGCGGGTCCCCCACCGGGACAGCGAGGGGGGAGGCGTGGCGCTACCAACCCTTATCGTTTGAGCACAGGTAGAGAAAAAACATTGCTCAACACAAACAGGCCAATCTGGGAGCGAGGGCTTTGTCCGGCTGGGAGAACCTGTGAGGCACTTCGCTCAAAAGCAAAATTTAAAGGGTAAATAAGAAATACAGAAGTAAGGATTTTACTTGCAAAAATTCATAGTGGAGCCTGCTTAAACCCCGGGGGTTTTATCTCCTGACACCGCTCTTACTCTCGTGATTGCAATCGTGCTTTGGTAGGTGCTCTGCGCATCACCTGTGCTGTTGAGGAGGGTGTCTAGGTTTTAGCCCACGCTAAATTAGGGCACTCATCATCCCTGAGCACCTGCGAAGCACAGAAGGGATGCTCAGAGGGGCAGGGCTGGGAGATGCTGGCAGAGGAGGCAGCTCAGGTTTCCACCAGGGGAGAACGCAACTCTCCAAGGGCTTTCTCTGGCTAATTACTGTCCCTGTTAACAATTTACATCTATTCTGAATTTACCTAATTTCAGCTTCCAGTCACAAGAGCTTCTTATCCCTCCAGCTACTGAATCGAAATAACTCCTCCTATTTATTATCTCACTCTAGTCAGTGTTAAGTGCAACCTCAAGTAATTTTATCATTGCTGGAAGTGAAACGTCTTGCAATCTTTTGACATTCACTACATTTCTTCTTAAATCTGCACCTTTATTTTTTAAGATCTCTGCCTCATCAGCACCGAAGCTCATCAGCAGGAACCTGATATGCCAGAGCCAAAGCCAAAATGAAGACAAGATTAAATAAATCTCTACTTTACAATGTGCAAATGAAGAGAAAAAGTCAGGATGGTTTAGAGGAAAAGCACGGCATTACAGGCTATTGCTTGCCATAATACACAGAGAACATACAACGTGGCTCCACAAGCATGAAACAGCAGGGTTACTAATAGCTTTGGGAATTTACAAGGGAAAAATAATAAGAATTCAGGTGATCAGCACTGATATATGAAAAAATATATCGTGCAGCAGTAGGCCAAGAGCCATTAATTAGGCCTCATTGTTGCAGAAGTCCCATTAGTGATCTTGGCATGGTTTTGATGTGGTGCTAAAGATGAAAGCAAGAGGGAAGGGGAGTCAGTACGCTGCAGGACCCAACACACTGTGCTCTCCCTAGGGACAGGAGGGGGACAGTGCTTTCAAGGGCAGAGGTGGGGAGCCATCAGTACAAAAGCCACTTCCTTCCTTTCTTCCTGTCACGTGTGCTCATGGATCATAACGAGTGAATAAACGTCCACCTTCCTGACCCTTGGGACCTGGTAAACGGTGAATCTGTAAAAAAAGTACTGTATTTAGCTGCAGGCTAAATCACAAATCACAGAATCACAGAATGATATGGGGTTGGAAGGGACCTCTAGAGATGATCTAGTCCGACCCCCCTGCCAAGGCAGGCTGTAGAGGAATGTGTCCAGGAGGAGTATAAATGTCTCCGGAGACAGAGACTCCACCACCTCTCTGGGCAGCCTGTTCCAGTGCTCTGCCAAGTTACTTGAGTATCCTGTGCTCCATCTGTAAATTTCTGACTTGGCCCAAGAATCCCTGACAGATGAGCAGTGGTAAAGATGCAGCTCTCACTACAAGATAATTGCACTGCGAGTTGAGTAAATGATGTCTTTGGTAGCAGCAGAAAAGGAGGTCAGCTTCAGCAAGATCGGTCTCCTTAGGAAGGAGCTAATAGCAACACCTCTGTTTGCTTTAAAAGCAGCCACTTGTTTCTCTTACACTTGAACCGTGCTGGTACTGTTCATGGGTGTAATGCAACTCTCCTTAGAAAATCAGCACGCTCGCACGTGTGAGAGTACCGAGTACCAGTAATTTATGAGTAGGCAAAATAGCATAAGGGTCTTTATGGGACTCCTATCAAGAGACTCAGCTGCATTAGCGTGGCTGCCACTGGCCTTCTTTCTGCCATAAGATAAAATATTGAACTGATTTGCCTAAGGGGGTCTAAGTTTTCACTGCAAGGAGGGAATATATTGTGATCTTCCAATGCAAATGCTGATCTTCCAACCATTCTGACACTTAATCCATTAGATGGGAAATTTCTACATAATGAATGAAACTGTTCAATTAGGCTTCAATCCTGCGTGCATACAAATGCCTCATTTTGCACTCACGTAGTCCCCCAGCTTCAATTATGGTCACAAATTAAGGTGTATGCCACAGTACGGAGGTTTTAGCTACTCCTTTTAGGTTCCCGTTTGATCACAAGTAATACTAAACACGGTAGAAATACTGAAGCACAGTGGCAGCCCTGAGACAAATATACATTGAATCTGCCATAACTGGCAGCCTCCACTGAGCCATACTTTGCTCATTATTGAATAATATCCTGGAGATTAGCAATAAAATAATATATTCCTATTTCATACTTACTTTATAATAGAGCCTGAAGGCTCAAATCAAGAATAAACCCTAGGGACGTTATATTCTGTGCAAAAATAACACCACGTTCTGCTGTCCTGTCCAGCTCTCCCGTTAGATTGAGATGGAAACACAGCTAATGAATGCAATTAAGGAGGATGAGAAGGACAGGGTTGGAGTAACACCAAGTTTTTTTGTGATTAAAACAGGTGATGTGCACAACTGTCTAATGACAAACACATAAGGTTGTCACCAATAATTTTCATGCTCTTTTTGTATGATTTTTGCACTGAAGTGGGGAAACACTTCAACACAAGAGTCTTTTTTCCTCCAGGCACCATAGCATCTCAGATTGTGATAATCTGTGACAGTTTCAAAATGGAACTCCTACAGTTAATTGTAGGAATGAGTATGAAGAGGACCTTTAGGGAGGCTCTGAGGAGAAAGAGTTAGGAGTCTTAAAGCAGTTGATTTATATACAGCTGTCTGCTACCCTCGCTTCCTCCGCCCACCTCCAGCAAGCAGGGGTAACAGGGTAGTAAACAGTTACTTGGGAAGTTCTCACTTGACCTCTCCAACAAATGAAATGGCCAGTTTAAAAAATAAAAAGCAGTTAAAAACAATCAATCAAACAAACAACAACTCCTTTAGGTGGTGCATATATATTTATTCTTTTCTACTGATGGCTGAGTGCTCTCACCACATGATGAGGACCCTAAGGGTGCTCCCTGTCACAGAAACTGGAACCAAAGTGCCCTGCTTGGAAGCCAGGGAAACAAAAACAGAGAAGTTGCAAGATAGTTGGCAGCAGCTCCACTGGGGAAGGGTGGGGACACAACAGCAAGGGAATGTTTTCAGATGAAAACCAAGATTCATTTTTTTTAATTTAAGTTTTGCTTCTTGTTTCTTATAATAAATCAAATGGGCTCACTTCCTCCATGGCAACGTATTTAAGTAGACAGGAACAGAGTAATTCTTGAAGGTAGGGATATAGAAAGCTGGTTAAAAAGTAATATTCTAGGAATGAGCTTTTGACAATTCAGCAAGATTTTATGTTTATTAACATGCTCATATGTCAGTATATCAAAAATAAAATGACCGTGTGAAAAACATAAACAGAGAGAAAGGTGGGAAGATGCTTGATTTTTCCAAGGACTTCGTATGATCTCCTACTTTTCCCTGATTGAATCCACTTTTCCAGTGCCTGGACCGGTGATCAAGGAGCCAGCCCCTCTCCCTGCTCACACAGATAGACCTCCTCGGCCCAGGGCCCGGCAGCCAGCCTGCAGCTCAGCTCGAGACAAACTAAGCTGTGCCATTTTATCATTGCTAATTAACAGGTTGTTGTGAGCAGCGTTGCCACCAGACTGTATCACCAGACTCCATACGTGCAGAATTGCTCAGGAAAACACGGCTTGCTTTCTCACTGCTCTCCTGAAGAGCTCCTGCTCCAACACTGAAGCCTGAGGTCCAGACTGGAGTGTAAATGGAGCTCTCGGTCCCCGGAGAGATTAAAAAAGACTACTGTGTGCATCCCAGCTACCTCATATGCTTTGCAGCTGATGGCAGCCCTCCAACATGTGGAAAGTTGGTTCTTTAAAAAAACCCTGAGGTATCAAAATGAATGTTACTTCCTGTTAACAACCTTGCCAAGCTTCCCTTTATGGGATGGGCATTAGAAAAGTGGGAATTTTGCATAATTAATACATTCATTATCTTTTATTCATGATGTCTGAAGAAGGTGCCTTTTTGTTCTATAAACTTCACAATGAACATCTGCCAAAAGCAGAAACATCTGATAGCATTCCTTTGTTAATTTGCCCCGTCAAGCACAGATTGCCTGGGACAAGATACGCCTGTAGTGTCCCATTAGTCTCACTGCGACAGACTGGCTCTGGGAAAACACATCACCGTGTCTGTGTCTCCAGCAGAGCCTAGCAGGATGCTGAGGCTCAACCCTTTTGTGACACTGCCCTAAGATTTACCATCCAAGTTTCTCATCTCGCTCCCTTCATAGACACTCTCAGTTGTTTTATTAGACAAAGCTTCCCTCATCACAACAGTGCTGATTTCATAGTCTTTTCAGTAAGTGTATCAGTTCACCTGCAATGTGTGTGACCTGATGGGGAAAGGTGGTCTTGCGTTTGACCTACGCTGCTACCTCACCCATCTATATCCAAGTATACTTAAATACTTATATGAAAGAACAACATGGGAAAACCAGCACTGGCCAACTTTGCCAATTAATTTAAAATCTCTTACCAAAGTTGCTCTGTAATATTCTCAGCTTCTGCACAAGAGTAATGTTGTCTCAGTACTGGGTTAGTACTTTCATCTACTGTATCAAAATCATCTACTTTCTGCCTTGATAAGAAGCAAGCAGTTAAAAAGCATCATTTTGCCACAACTGGATAAAGGAAAAGTAGATGAGGGATCAAAAGCAGACCTAATTATATATATATATAAAAAAATAGATCAAAAAGCAGACCTGTATTAGAAACATTCATATAGGTCATTAAAAGTAATTTAACTAATGGACTGGCTCAAAACTGAGTGGAAGCTGCTCTGTCCTTCACCTTGCCCATGTCCACATTTCACACTAACCACCATCTGAATGGCAAACATGATATAAAAGGGATGTCAGAAACTATTAAGAAAACAAAAAAAAAATCTTCTGGGACAGAGTATTCTGAGAGTAAATGTGTACCATTAATCTAACACTTGACGTGACCCTCACATTGCCTGCCAAATGTCAGCAGGGTGGTTTCCATTCTCGCCAGGAGCAGGTCACCCATCAGCAGGGATCAGCGCTGGAGCACACAGCTGCTGGCTGGAAGGACGTTTTGCTCCTGTACCCGGCACATGCATATCAGGAGGGGGAGAGGCAGGGCCACTCTTCCGTGTTCAGTAGTCCAGCAGAATAAAGTTTGAGCCCATGGCAGCTTCCAAAAAGGCATCAGGAACAACAAAACTTTGCCAGATTGCCCATTTTGAGCTAAGCCACAAATTGAACTCTAGTGACAGCAAGTCTGAGCTATCTAACCTCAGCAACGTTGCTTAAGGGTGAAGTCAGACAAAACAAAGGTTTTAGCAGACCCTGAAGGACAAGAATTTTAAGTATATTAACACAGAGAAAACATAAAGCATTTTTTAAAGCAGGTCTTTGCCATACACATGCCAGTCCAGGCCTATTTACATTTGAGACACTAGAAGGTGACTGCTCCCCATATTCCAGCCCTGCAACTGTTTCAAGCTGCTGCTTGGACTGCTTTCATATCACACCAACCACACAAGAGACCACTTACCACTGAATCAAGCCTGGGCTTGTTTCTACTTAACTACATGAAATATTGTTGAAACCTGGGGTCTGACCCTGGGATGAACTGGAAAGCCCTCAGCTGTAGACCTTGGTGCAAAGGCCATCTGAAAGCTCCCTTTTGCACCCCCAGCTCTCCTCACTTTACAGCCCCTCCTGTTCTTTAACACTTTCATAGAAAAGCCTCTTAGCAGATCCAAACCAGGACGGCGCAACCAGCCCCAGGCACGGTGCTGCACAGCGGTGAGTACAGGCACAACCAGAGCCCGGGATGGGTTTGCTTTCAGCTCTGTGGCCAGGACTTGAAAGCTGGAGAGAGACCTTTGACAAGGGCATGTAGTTACAGCACAAAGGGTAATGGAATTCCAACTGGAAAAGGGGAGATTCAGATTAGGTACCAGAAATTCTTTCCTGTGAGGGTGGTGAGGCACTGGAACAGGTTGCCCAGAGAAGCTGTGGCTGCCCCATCCCTGGAGCTGTTCAAGGCCAGGCTGGATGGGGCTTTGAGCAACCTGGTCCGGTGGGAGGTGTCCCTGCCCGTGGCAGGGGGGTGGGAACTAAGGGATTTTTAAGGTCGCTTCCAACCCAAACCATTCTATGGTTCTATGAGTAGGGTGGGCAGCGACAGCCTCAGCACCTGCTCCCCCGCTGCCGGGCACAGGGTGGGAACACCCCCCAGCGCCGCCGGGACACCCCGCGGTTCGACACCCCCCGCCTCGGCGGAGCGTGGCCCCAGGGCACCCCCGGTCCCGATGGGGGTGGCGGTGGCAGCGTTGGTGTAGGCCCCGCCTGGGGAGGCGCGGG
>VZTM01038011.1:506091-519975 GCA_013400555.1 Jacana jacana
GCTGCCCACCTGGCCGCCCCCGCGGAGTCTGCTTGTGCCGCCGGGGCAGCCCGGCCCCCGCCTGCCGTCCCACGCGTGGTTTCATCCCTGCAGCAAGCGGAGCCCGGAGGACCGGTACCGCCCGGCCCAGCCCCGTTGGAGCCACAGCGTCCCCAGAACCCGGGGCGTTGGTCCTTGGGACGGGACACCTAGTGGTAGTGGTGCTTTGGGGGATATTTTTTCTTGGGGTTTTGCGCCTTTTTTTTTTTCCTTTCGCCCCCAGATGTTCCTTTTTAAAGCTTTTAAGATTTGGCTGCTTTTCATTGCAGGGCCTGTGGCAGCCTTCTAAACGAATGGACCTGCCGGCGAGATGTTTTGGGGAGGTGGTCTCCTCCCCTTGGGAGGCCACGCAGGCACCCGGCAGGTTGAGGGCTGGGCAGCGCAGGGCAGGATGTGGCTGCCCCCCAGCGCCGACGGGGGTTGCGGTCCCGCTTTCGGTCCTCGCTCACCAAACCCTTCCTTTTCCCTTAAAGCTCAGCCGTCGACGGAAGAAGTGGTACCAAGGTGGCCATTAAGAAATTGTACCGCCCGTTTCAGTCTGAACTCTTTGCCAAACGAGCCTACCGCGAGCTGCGCCTCCTGAAACACATGAAGCACGAAAACGTGAGTTGGGTCATTAGCAGGTATCCTGCCAGAGGCTCCGTTTTACACACCCTAAAAGCAGAAAGAAAATTATACAGAATTGGAAAAGCCACGTGTGTGGCTGTATGGAATTCAGGAGTCTTTGGGCAAGACCTGTGTGTCTGTCTTTTGTCTGCCTGTCTTCTATCTACAAACATCAGCTCACACAAATTAGAATATCCTGTGGGAAACACCACTTCATTCTCATGGAGGAAAGGTTGGGTGGGGAAGGTTAGGACCATGGTGGGACTTGTGCTCAGAGCTAGGGAGAGATATTAAAGACCAGAAATTACAGTCTCTATCACTGTGTTCCTGGGTGGTGAAGAGCATGTGTCTGCCTGCATGTCTCAGGTTCCATCATCTCTTTTCTGAACTTGCATAAAGGTGACCAGTACATATGTGTGTCTTTGGGGAGAGGGTGAGGTTTTCCTAGTTTTTTATCATTCATGAAGCATTTAAAAGCTTTGGTTCATACTAATGTGAAACAGGAAGAGCTTGTGAATGACTAAGTTTACTGGGAAGCAGAGAATAGGATACATGCTCTGCATCCCCACATAACAAGGTGATAAAGGGAGACCTTACCACTCTCTACAAATACCTGAAAGGAGGTTGTGGAAAGGTGGGGCTTGGTCTCTTCTCTCAAATCACAGGTGATAGGACATGAGGAAATGGCCTCAAGTTGAACCAGGGCAGGGTTCAGGTTGGATATTAATAAAAATGTTTACATGGAAAGGGTTATCAGTCACTGGAACGGGCTGCCCAGGGAAGTGGTTGAGGCACCATCCCTGGAGGTATTCAAAAGACAGGTTGACATGGTGCTCAGGGACATGGTTTAGTGATGGTTTTTTGTCAGAGCTATGTTGACGGTTGGATTAGATGATCTTTAAAGGTCCCTTCCAACCTAGATGATTCTATGATTCTATAATGCAAAAGAACAGCTGTAGAAAGAAGTGTTGAAAGTGTCTTTGTGATCCTTGAGATAAAGATACTTAGTCCCAACAGTGCTTAGTGGTTTAAGAAAAATAATAAAGGAGGAGAGATTTGTGTGAAAACAGTTATTGTGGAATCAAAGCATAGGCTCCGGGTGAGAAGGGCCTCAGAGTGTGCTTGCAGGATCACAGTAGTGGCTTTAAACACTGTTTGTGATGAATGCTTGGGGGGTGTTCAGAGTTCAGAATGAGTTGTGAAAATGATACATAAGAGTCGGGGTTAATAATGTGGGAAATTAGAGCATAGTTCCATTCAGATGGCCTTCAAGGAGATCAAAAGTGAGGATAAGGGAAACTGGCAATAACAATAGCCAGTCGTTGCCATTGAATGTTCTGGTATTAAAATCCTAAGTACTGACAACACCAGGTTCATTTTGAAGAGCAATCTGCAGGGTGTCCCGACTGTCCGGGGAAAAAACAACCTTTTTGTAGGCTTAAGAACCTGTTTGCCTCTTCACGTTTTAGCCTTAGCATTTTAATACATTTGATCACTTGATTCATTTGGAGTAACTGCTTCATAACCACTGCTGCATATGTTAAAGAGTTAACGTTTGCACGGAACATCTGTGTCATGCATGGGCTTTCATACCCTCAGTGTTTTCTTTACTAAACATTTGGGAGCAGAGCAACTCCTGCAGTTGCCAAGCTCCTGTGTCCAGAATTTTCAGATTGTTTTTCTCCCATTTCCAAAATAATCTGTTGGGTAGCGTTTTCTGCTCCTGGTGGGTTTTATGCAGTGTATGCCCTTCAGGATACTAGTCTGGAACCCCTCCATGGACTTATTTGGTAATTAAAGAATCTAGAAGATAATACTCGCTGGGGAATGTGAGCATAATCTGTGAAAGTTAAAAAATCAATATATTTGAAGGAAGGGAATGATTTATAGTGTTAGGAAACAGTTTGGGCTACAAAAAGAAGAATGTGGCCTATGTACTAAGGAAAGGTTTCACCATTAATTATGGCATCTACTCATTAGAGAACAAAGACTGGATAAATGATCCTGCAGGGATTTGTGGGCACAGTGGAGGCAAAAGCTGACTACTCCACTTGTCCATAATGAGGCTGAGATGGCAGGACAGCCCATCAAGAGAGTTTCCATCCACCTTCAGAGCCTCACACTTTTCTGTCAGTTGTTTCACCCACGGTGAATTAGGAATAACAGCGCCTTTTAGGATTTCTAGTCCATGTGCTGATCCCAGGAGGCTCCTTTAGCAGCTCCACCCATCCAAAATTCAGCCAGCATCACTACTCATCAGGATTTTTAGCCGTCCCTGTGACCCACCACCATTCTGTCAAAGAGCTGCTTTTTTTTTTTTTTTTTTTTTTTCCCCACATTTCTACTAAAGGATGGATTTATAGGCAGACAGTAAGGTCCTTTCCTGTTCCATTGGTCCCCAGTGTGCTGTGCACACTGCAAGTGATCCGTACAGTAGTGGCAGGACAGCTGCCTGTTCTGTCCTCACCATTGTGGCTTCTGTGGGTCTGGCTATGGGGTTTTAAATGGGCCCCATTCACTTGGGTGTATATTTCCATATAACAGGAATTAGTAGAATAGATCAGTGATTGAAGTACCTTTCCTGATTTTTCTGTTAACTAGTATGTTATAGTATATTTGTGTAAAATAGCAGTTCTCTATCTTTTGGTCTGTACTATGAATACAGCTGCTCTCAAAAATTAATAAAACCAAAGTAATTGTTTCAAAGACCACAATGAAATGGCAATGCCACTGTTCTGTCTTGGATGCTGGTAACCTAACTCTGTAGAGGAGGTGTTGTGCAATAGCTGGTGTAAAGTTACTGCCGCTGTGGATTAGAGTTGGGATATTATTGTCACACTGCACTAATCTGCCAGGGCAAAACTTCATCTTGCTTTTTTCCTACTTCAGGATATAAATTATTTCAAGGGTTTGTTTATTTAATAGTTAAAATTACATCCAATTCACTCTTCTCATCTGTTTTTCTTTTAAAATTACTTCTGTAATCATGATGCATTTGATGTTGGATTGCATGCAGAGCATGGTGTTCTGTGTATTTCACCATGATTAACTCTCAGTGGACCATTTCTGCCCTCCAGAGCTTTCAGGGAAGCATTGTGTTAAGCATGTAGCAACACATTATCATAGTTTATTTAACTTTATGCTGTGTTCAGAATGATGGAAGAAATGGTAATGGTCTGACACATTGTGTTAAAAATAGCATCTCTGAATCTCCATTAAGGTAGCAGGAGATACCATTAAAGCCATGCCACAGTGATATAATTCATCAGCGTGGCATGCTTCAGTGAAGAAAACGGAGGAAACTTCTGCTTAATACCCTGGGTGACCTCCATTATAGACCCTTTGAGGAGTATGCTAATCTCCTTAATGTGGAAGGGTTGAAGGATGACCAGGAGTCCTGTAAAAACAAATGTAGGAGTCATCCTACTGAATTCTACTGGAACTGTATTTTACCTCGTACTCATGGATCTATTTAGGCGTTTTCAGGAGGAGGTTGCTGGCATGACCATCTTCCATGATTGTTCTCTCTAATGGGTCTCAAGCAGGACATTACTCAAATGGAGTGAGGAATATTGCAATATAAACCATGCAAACTTGGTAGCATGGGAACTCTCATCAACCCTTTCCAAACAAATCCAGAAGACAAATGGTGCTGAGGACTGTGGGGCAGAGCCTGTGTGTGGAGAGGATGGGACCTGGCTGTTAGGAGATAAAGTCTCTGTCTTTAATGGCACTGGTATCTGGTTTTTTTGTTTTTTGGTTTTTTTTGGTAGGCACAGACCCAATTTGAGAGGATCTGGGTTGTATTACATATATACATAAGCTACTTCAACTGCCCAAGCAGCAGTCTAATCCAGATCAATTCCTCAGGTGTTGCCAAAAAGAAAAGTTAGTTTCCAGTGTGATAAGCTGCTGGATCACTCTGTAGCTGCATAAATAGTTGCTCTGGCACTAGAGGGGGAATGGTGTGAAAATAAGGAATAAAACCAGCTAAGGCAGAATGAAGAAAGCACTGGGTTTGGTGCATTGTGGTTGGGTTTTTTTTCATCTACTCATGCTAGCTTGAAGTATTCATCCCACAACAGCCTTAGCAGCTCTTGATTATTTCTTTGCCATCTGTTGTGTCTCATATAGAAGAACTCTTTACCTTCAGGATGTCTTTTTCAGTGGTGCTGCTTTTGTTTTGGTTTTATTTTTTCCATTTTGAGTTCAGTTAAAGTGAGGACCCTTAAAACTGTCTATTATAGCTCTGGCTTAAACCCAAAACCAGTGGTAGATGCATGCGTGTGTACATATATGTATACTTCTAAGCACACACAGGAATTCTGATGCAATTCCATCCACTTAAATTTTGAACGTGTTTCTGGCATGAAATTTTTGACAAATGCCTGTTAAAAGTTTCTTGGGTCAGTTAATATTCCACAGATGTTTTCTTTTCCTGGAAACTCTTGTAAGTAAGAGGCAAATGCAGTATTTGTTTAAAGATGCTCTGTAGTACGCTCTCATTCATTGCTCTGACTGGAAATTATTCTCTGGAGTATTCCCACATCTGAAGACCAGTGTGTGTTGTGCGTTCTGCGTTATGAGAACCGTGTAGCTTTTTTATTTTTCCCCTTCTGGAAAGAACATGGGTGTCAAACAGACACCAAATTGTCTGTCTCTCCACAATTACGTTTCCCAGGATGATTCAGGCCTTCATTTTTAGGATGGCTACTACTAAATTCTGTCAACTTCTTTATTCTGAAAAAAATGTTGGGCTTTTTATTTACACCTACACAGTATCAACCAAGGGAGGAGTTTGTTCTAGAGAAAATAGTGGGGCAATCTGTGCTCCTGCCTGAGACAATCTTAAAACTGTCATCTTCAGTTCATATAGCTTGACGTGAGCATTGGAAGAGCAGCAACCTCTGCAGTGTACAAAATCGGACCCAGAAGGGAGCTGTAGATGAGCGATGCCTTTACAGATGGAAGCATACTCACTGTCTTAGAAGAGCTTTCCTGCAGCAAGTCCTGCAAGACTGCACCAGCTGAAAATTCACATCCTTTGGGTACACAAGTGCCAGTAAAGTACAATTCAGGAATCCAGGCTGGTGATGGCAAATCTCCTTATGAAGGCAAAAAATACAGTTAGTTTATTGCTGCCTAAAGGCTGTAGAGGAGAAACACTCCTGGCTGCCTGTCTGTGGTCTGAATGCTTAGCATGGCTAGGGCACAGACCGGACAGCAGAGTCACTTATTTTGGTACTCAAAAGCCAATAAATCCACATAGTGCTATCAGTTGTCACTGCTTATTTTCACAAACCTGTCTAATAGGTAGGTGTTTTACCTAGGTTGGGCTTCAGCTGATAGCCATTTTATTCACACCCCAGCCATGGGTACTAATGAAGCAGACTAATTAGCCTAGTCCAGTAAATGAAAATAAGGAAGACAGCACTGAAAGCCAACCCTTCTCTTTGGATTGCCATCCAATGCATGGATGAAGGTGTGTCTGCCCGCAGGACTTGAATCTGGCCGTATTTACATACAGGTCCTTTGAAAGAAGAGTGTGATGATGCTCATGGGTACATTTTGTCCTTGCTGATGTGCTGAATGGCAAGTGAAACAGAAAGGGGCTCTCTGTCCATCAGCAGGCATCCCTCATGTCACATAGCACAGTGAGGAAGAAATGTGGCTGTGGTGCAAGCCCTGTGCACGGATATTAACAATTTTTTAAAAATGTAGACTTCCTAGTGTGGTAAAAGGATGCAGGTGCCCTGTAATGTGGAGCAGCACAGGAACATGTAGTTGAAGCTAACCCTGCAGAAAATTTAATGCAGCGTAATATGTAGTTCAGTGCACCCCAGCAGGGATCTCTCTTAAAAAATGTACTCTTGTTTGTAGCCCGAGTGCCAAAGCCACTCAGCTTCACTGTGTTTTCATGCGTAACATCCGCAAGAGAAAGCAGCACTTACTGTATAAGAGACATAACCTACATTACTTATTAATTTATACAAGACCCGAGTCTTCCCTTGATGTGCTGCTGCTTCCATCAGAAACTTTCCTTTACAGAAACGCAGTGGAACGGGCCTTGAATAAAAGTAACCCAATACATGGAGGTGCAGGGGAGGATGGAGATGAGGAGCTCTTTGCTGTTGTGCTCCACTGCTGGAACAGCGTTTGGAAAAGGAGACAGCTGGAAAGGGCAGAAACCACCTTAACAAGGCAAAGCTGTTAGTTATTTGTTGCCAGTAGTTAATGTTGGTCAGGGTGGTCAGTATGGATGTCTTCTGGAGAGGGACAACAGGGATAAGAAGGGCTAGAGATGTTTCCACCTGCTCCCCCACGGGCTTCATGGGTAAAAGACAGAATCAACAAATTAAATACATTGAGTAAAAGTGTGCCCACGGAAAACAAGTTAGACCAGTAGATGGGTCATTTTGCTGGTACTGTGGTTTTGCGCTGGAGGAAGATGGGAGAGACACAGTGTCACACTCTCTCCGTTAGATACTTGCAAGGAAGGTACTGCACTGGAGGCTGGAGAAATCCAGGTTGGTTTTCAGTCAGTGGGTGATAGCCCACAAAGAATACATCTTTTTTTCCTAATTCATTCACGAACCTGCCTTTTGGCAGAGTTACTGGGGAAAAAATGAGACCCTGGAGGGGCAGTGCCACTGCTGGTTTTAATAGGTGCTTTTCATTGCCATCATGGAGTGTACTGCATTCATTCCTGGGCTGTGTTTCCATCTCTGGTAGTATCAATGTGTTGAATTAACACCAGAAACGGGGCTACAGACCGTTTCACAGATACCTCTGTTACATTTCGTATGGGTCACACTATGAACAGTAAATGATTCTTGGAACTATTTTACAGTGGGTTACTTTTGTGCTGGGACATGAAATTCATAAAGGTACAATTTTTGGGTTTTTGTTTGTTTGTTTTCCCCAAATGCTGTATTTAATTGAGAACATTTTAGATGGACACAGGATTTTCCATGATATTATGGAAGAGGGAGTTTCCTACACTTTGCCCAGTTCTTTTCCTGAAGAAATAGCTGGAGTTATATCTTCCTCAAGATTTATTTTATCCTGTACCTCCTTGTGCTTAACATGCAGAAACATGTGACTTAAATGGAAATTCTAATGACTCTGTTCCAGTACAGGAAAATAATCCCAAAGCACAGCTATTAAAAAGAGATCACTGAGGAAAAGGAAATGGGTCCCTCACTTCTATTTTTATATTGTTAAACTATTGGTATGTCTTACCACTTGGGACACTTAAAATGGATTTCAGGTTTTTTAGAAAGCTGAAGGAAGAAGAGAAAAAAAGTATTGTGAAATCCTTGGCATGTTAAAAAAAGTTTTCTGGTTTAATATATATACAATTCCTTTCAACAGGAGCTAAGCATTGGTCTCACTATTCTTCACCACAGAGAATTTGCACCCATCAGGTGGTCTCTATCGGTTTGCAACCTCACCTGAGAAATAACATACATTATGTATCAGGCAGCATTAAGTAACTACTGGGAACTCTCTTGGGCGGAGGAGCAGCAAAATGTTAGTGAACTTCATTAAGTGTGGTTTGGGGCTTGGTGTGCTTTTCTTGGAAACGTGTTCTTCATGCTCCTGGGTTTCACAGGGGGTGCCTGGTGTAGTGCCTTGGCACACAGAGGGATGCAGTACAGCAGCCACACTATTTCATCCTCTGCTGTTGCCCCTTCTTTTTATGGTGGTATCCCCATGTCTTCACTGCTACATTCAGACACGATGGGGTTTATTTACTTACATTTCTTGCTTAGGTAAATGGAGGCATGGAAATATCTCCTTGAGGAAAACAAGCAGGACTTCTGTAAAAGTAGGGCTTAATGCGGAAGGAACTGCATATTGGATAAGATTACTGCTAAAATGTTAACTTCCTTCTTTTTAATACTGAAATCTTTGGAGAGCACACAACTTTTCTGGCTGTGTATGCTCTGTGTGTGTGTGTCCACGCTGCCTTAGGAAATGCCTGTAGAACTGCATTATGCTCCATTGTTGTCACATACATCTTCCGAATTCCTCTCTCCCCCCTTTTTCTCCCTGCCTCTACACAGAAATGAAAAGCCTTATATAAAACCGTAGTGAAAAAAAAAAACAAAACCAAAAACAAAACCCCAAACAATTCTTGCTCCAATTTTAGCACTGTAGGTATTAATTCAAATAATAACCACATCCTCTGTGGGTTTAATTATTGTTTTATGGTAGTTATATTACTCTTAGTTAATTAGTTTCATATAACAGTCTTCAGGAAAATATTGTTAATGATTTTTTTTCCAAGACATATGTGGCTACAGAGAAAAAAAGTTGTCATTTTCTGTCTTCATCTTGGCTTTTCTATCTTGTTCATCATTATGACATTTTGATAATATCCAGACTAACTGTAGTAGTTCCCCCTGAATATGGACAAGATACAAATATGTGCAGCAAAGATTTCATCACAGTTGGAGATTTTTATTTCAAGCTTTAAATACAGGAAGTTGTCTTTCTTTTCTTGCATGTTTTCCCTGCGTTTCTGCTCTCACTTCTCTTTCCTTTCAAGTACTTTTTCTAAAGGCCTCTGTTTTGTGAAGCAATCAAGACATAGTAGTAATGTCCAAAATCCATCTCGATTGCTGTTGAAGTGGAATTTGCAGTCCTTCTTTTGGTACTTTGATGGTAACATCAGACAATGTAACATGCTGTTATCCCTAGTGTCTTTCTTGCAGTTTCTAATCTTAAACAGTTTTAGTTTGATGTGTGATCTCATGTCCTTTAACTGTATAGCGCTTGGAGGTGGGTCTGAACAAGGTTATAAAGGTTATTCAACTTTTTCTTGCTTTCTGGCAAACCTCTGCACACCCCTGTGAACCTGGCAGCCTGCACTTGGGAAGTACTGTGAGCAGTGCAGGGCTTCAGAGGCTTCCTCTGAGCAGACAGAAATGGTCATGAATTATTAGCAGAAGTAGAAAAGAAGTGACTCTAGAAGCCTGTGCTAGTTGGGCACTACCTGGATTAAGTAGCATCCAAGATGAGATCTGGCTTTAGACAATTCCAGCTACCTCGTTTGGAGCTTCAGGTTCTGTATATTTAATTTTCTGGTGTTTAATGGGTTTGAGATTAGCATTGGCAGTTACCATAATGCACCTAGTCTGTTGGAGAAGTTCTGCTGAAAATGATGCTACTAGGAAAAACTGTGGTGGGAAATCTGTTTTACTAGATTGTGTATGTTCTGTTGAGTGATAGAATGCCTTTGTTTGACAAAAAATACTCTTAAGGAGAACCTAAGGTATGAACCATAGTAAATCATACTAAGCTCTTGGTAATTTGGTCTCTATACAAACAGTTTAGTCCTAGTTTCTTCTCTGTACTCCCAATTAGATTTTGTAGTGTATGTACCTAAATTATACTGTTACTGAAGTTGGAAGATGTTTAAAGTGTTTTTCATTGTGAGGGAGCAGGCCCAGCTAGCTGAATAGCACTTCCAATTGCTTCAGGTTATAAACTAATTTGTCTGGTTTATTTTTGACACTTCAGTGGTTTGAGTTAATAGATTCTCTCTCCTCTTACATAAAAGTGTTAGCCTCTGAACTTCTCGTTCAAGTAAATATGGGGGGTTTATTTTTTATCACAGGGTCAAACAGCCCTCAGAGTTATCAAATTTAACACATAACAAATCCTGGTGTTGCTAGGCAGTACTTTAGGTATTTTTTTCTGCTATCTTTATGCCTGTAGATAATGTCTCACTGTGGAAATGTTTTTGATTATGCTTTTTCACTTATGCAGTTGGGGGGGGGGGGCAGGGGTGGGGGTGTTAAATCAGCATTAATCCCTGAGTTTTGTTGTGGGTTTTTTTCTCTCCCTTATTTTTAGGTTATCGGAATATTGGATGTGTTCACGCCAGATGTGACACTGGAGAAGTTTAATGACTTGTAAGTTCTGAGTTGTTTGTGTTTGGGAGCAGAGCATCATTGCTTGCATGGGAGGAAGGGCTGTTGCTTTTTTAAACGGAGAATTCTAAAATTGTTGCTTCAGGGATTTTTTTCTGAGTTTCATCTTAATATAAGTCTTATGTGCAACTTCCGAATTGGTAACCTGAAGTTTTCAGATCCTCATTAGAACCAATTACCTATCCTATAATGTGTGCTTTTTTGCTTCTTTCAGCCCTTAGTAAATGGCAGTTTGGTAAGTTCCCTAATCCACCTTTCAAGTACTGACTCCTTACCCTAAGGCCCAGGTTGCCCAAATGATAGGACAATTCTTAACCTAAGCAAGTAGGCTGAAAAGATGCCTGTTAAATGACACATCTCTGAGGTGATCTGTCCTAATTCAAAGATTAATTCAAAATTGCTGATGCTGCTGAATTATTTTTTTTTAGTGGTTATCTGCCCTGTGGTTTGTTGTACTATCTGACTGGTTTCTGAGTCTCCTGGTCCAAACAGCACAGGTACAGATCGCTTCTTGCACCAGGCATGTACCCCTCCTTGACCTTTGGACAGCATCTCAGACACAAGATATTTAGCAAGCTAGTTGTTTTGCCTGTGGCCTGCAATTCTTGTAAATAAGAGCCACTAGAGAAACAGTAGTCAGAAGTCCTGGTGGGCTTTATGTAGATTTCATGTTACATTAGTAAAACTGTTCTGGATTTCAGCTATGTTTTAAAAACAAACTTGTGAATTTATGTGTTAACAAAGCAGGGTATCCCACAAGAAAATGTAGAAAATGAAGTATAGAAAACGTGGGCTGAGCGTTCATGTTGATCATTTGGGACAAAAGGGATGTTGTCCATATTGCCTGTTATGCTAGCACTTTATATTGCATATGTAATAAAATGTAGGTATGTATGATTAGCATTCAAGCACTGAGTTTTAAATGGGACCCTAAAATCATCCTCCAAGTTTTGGAGGTGCAGGTCAAGTAGGAGGGACTTTTTTTTATAACTGAAACTGTACATCAGGTGGACTTAGGACAGAATTTATTTTCAAGACTTTGGGCAAGCTGTTAGGAGATGAGCAGAGGTGAGGTAGATAAGTGTACATTTAAAGAAAAGTAGCAGAGAACGTGGTTTTGTGAAGTAAAGGTCAAGTGGGTCATTTAAGGGAGACCTTTTCTTTTTGCTGACTAGTCATGAGGTATTATCTGTGGCTTATTGTAGAACGATCAAATTCAAGCAGATTTGTGGCTAAAAGCAGCAGAAGTAAGGTTTCACCATACACAATGTGCTAGAATGGATTGTGGCTCCTCATTTTGTATGAATTTTGGGGTTTAACTGGAACTTAAAAAGAACTTAAGTGTTAAGCATCAGGTGTTCATTTAAGTGAATATTTAATCAGGTGCCTAATCTCTTCAGCTTATTTTAGGACTCCAGCTGCCAATTTTAAATAAATTTTTAGTAATAAAAATAAGTTTGTGAAGTTTTAAGTAGTAGACGAAGTGTTAAAAGTGAGCCTGTAGTATTTGATCCCTGTGGTCCTGTTACAACGCTCATAAATGATTACTAAAGTTTGGATTTTCAAGCTCATATAGGAGTGGATTTTCCCTCTCTTATACTTGCCCATTTCTCCACCCACCATGACCTCTCTGGTTCTAAAAGCTCTGAAGTCATCCATTTGTAAACTTAGCAAAGTACGTATGTGCAAAAATACGGTCTTATTTGTCTTTTTCAACCTGTTTTTTACAGTGCTTAATGGTTAAATGTTGTTTTGAACTTTGTCTATCCACATAAATCACTATCTATCTAGAGTCTTAAGATTTCTACAGGTGATGGCAGGCAAGCAAAATCTTAATGAATGCTTGAAGATCACTACCAGTAGTAGAAGATGGGTAGGCAGTTCTCTCATTCTCTTGCCCCGCTTCTTTCTACCTCTGTTTTCTCTAGAACAGTCACTAAAAGCAGGGGGTTTTTTATAGCTCACTCCAAATATTCATGACCTCTGGGAAAATACATTTAATAAGTCTGAGTTGGAGGAGAATTTAATATGCTTTCAACAGTCAGGAACATCAACAAAGAAGTTAAACTCCATTTTCTAAGTCACTTGGTATGTTGATGGGAAATACTTTGTGTGTTACAGTGGGACAGAGATTAGCGGTGTCATTCTCTTCTCCATATTTGCTCTGTTCTTGCATGGTTATAGAATTAAATTGCTCATCTTTTCTATCCAAAGGATATCAAATTTGTGGATGCTGGGACTGGGAGCCTGAGTCCTAATCCCCAAAGTCACAGGAAAAAAATGTTTAGTACCTAGGAAATGTTGAAAACACTACCTATAACTCCTAGGGACTAAATCAGTGCCCCATCTCCCTTAGGATTTTATTTTCAATTTCTGTTTTGTTGGTAGTTATAACTCTAAATCTGCATGAAAACTTCATTTATTCTATTAATAGTAGAAATCAGCAGAATTATAATTTGCATACTTTAACCAGGGGAACACCATTTAAGTCTAAATAATAAAATTTGTAGTTATGAAACAGTGATCACGTTTTAATTCTTCCTTTTATGAAACTACATCTGCTCCTCTTCATCAGAAGAGGAGCACTGATGACTTTATCCTCAGGTGCCAGATGTGACTGGCTCTGTCTGGTGTTCAGACCTGACTGACTCTGAAGGATGAGTTTACTACACGCAACTGGGAAGAGCAGATAAATTTCACTTAAGAGCAGATCTTCAGTGAAGATATTCTCTGTGCGTGTGTGATTAGCCTTGAAATGCCAGCTTGGCATTTGCAAGCTTTCTGTTGCTGGTGTTCCTTACCAGTTCTAAGTACAGAAAAAAACAGTTTATGGTCCCAGATGAAAATTAATGGAAGTCATTTTTGCCTCCTAATTTGATCAACTCTATTTCTGTTATGTTTGAACCAGCCTGTTTGAATGAACCATCTAGGCACTTTGGTTGCTGCTAGTTCAGTGCTATGATCATGATGGTGAGGTGCACAGCATTGCATGAACATCTTTGTTTTCTGTGTAAGTGTCTTTGAAACATGGCCCTTGCTTATGTTCTAACTAGTTCAGAGTCTGCACTCTTTTGATACCTGGTAACTTGCCTGATTCTGCCACTGATTATGGAAATACCTCTTTATGACAACACAAAGAGGTAAAACCAGAGAAACTTAGAAAGTGGGAGGATGATGGTGGAATAGTTTGGTAAATTGAATGATCTGTAACGCAATATTGTCACTGAAATATAGCATACAGTTATGTTTCAATTTATTTCACAAATTCAAGTAATTCTGTCCCTTTTTTTTTTTTTTT
>VZTM01038011.1:519990-564568 GCA_013400555.1 Jacana jacana
TTTTTTTTTTTTTAAGCTACCTTGTCATGCCATTTATGGGAACAGACCTGAGTAAGATAATGAAGCACGAGAAACTAACTGAAGACCGAATCCAGTTCCTGGTATATCAGATGTTGAAAGGCTTAAAGGTTTGCCACATTTACTATTATTTTCATTTCACAATTTTATTTTTTTTTTTTCCCTAGTAAACCATTGTAGAGAGCTATAAAGACTTAGCATTTGACAGCAGGATAAAATTTATCTCGCCTTATGTTGTAAAAGTAATGACATCTGCACAGAAGCTGTTTTGTGATGATAAATGTTAACTGGGTTGGTTTGGGGTTGGTTTTCGTTTTTTTTTTGTATCATGTTTTTGTCAATGGCTTTTTTCAAGCAAAAGGAACGATACTCATTCAGGATCTGTATAGTATATTGACCCAGGATGACCTTGGTTTCCTCATTTGAAAGAGGACAGCAGAATATCCCTGGTATGATTTTTAGTTCCCACCTTCTCCAGAAGCTGCTTGTGATGCTGCTTTCCCGCACCTCTTGCTGTGACTGGTTGAAGAGCATGGAGACTGAGAATGAAACTGCTGTTGAGTTCAGAGGCAGGATTCTTCTTGACTTCAGCCCTCAGCTGTGTCACCAGCATCAGGTTTCCCTAATTTGAAACATTTCCCACAGTTTACCGATACTGGTCTGGTACACTGCTGCTAGGGCACTCTGCACCCAGCCTGCTTGAAGTGTATCTTTCTGTGCTCTTCTGAAGAGTATATGTATATATGTGTGTGATTTGGGGGTATATGGATATGTGTATATTTATACCGTACCTATATGTATGGTACATATGGCATATATGTATGGTATATACATACTATAGTTATGGTATATACATGTAGGTATGGTATATATTTACCGTGTTGATGTTAAAGAGGACTGGCCCGAGGGGAGCACTGATAGTGATGGACCTCCAGCTGGGCTTCCCACCCCTGATCACAACGCTTTGATGCAGGCAGTTCAGCTGACTCAGTTCACTTTTACCTCACTGTCCGCTAATCTAACCCCTTCTTCCCCTGTCAGTGAGGGTGTTATGGAAAAGAGTTTCAAAAGCCTTGCCGCAATCAAGCTAAGCAACATCGACAGTCCTCCCATCATCTACCAAGACAGTCACCTTATCATAGAAGGCTAACAGGTTAATTGGGCATGATTTTCTCCTTTGTAAATCCTTGTTGACTGCTGTCAGGCATCTCCATGCCCTTGTTATCTTTGGAAATGGTCTCTAGAATTATTTGCTCATTATCTTACCAGGGAGTGAGTTGTAGCTGACTGTCTTTTAGTTCCTTGATCCTCTTCCTCCTTGTTTGAGGACAAATGATATTTGCTTTCTTCCCCTCATAAGGAACATCTCGTGACCTTTCACATATTACTGAGTGGCCTCACAATGACATTGACCTTAGTGTTCATGAGCATATTCCATCAGAGTCCAGGCACTTCTGTCTGTCCAGTTTAAGTGTTCCCTAATTTGATCCTCCTCCACCAAGGGTAAGTCTTCCTTGCTCCAGACCTTCTCAGTGGTCTCAGAGACCTATGATTTGGCAAATATTATGGAAGGAAAGAAGGTGAGTACCTTGGCCTTTTCCATGCCTCTTGGCACCTGATGCTCTGCCGCATTCAGCAGTGGGCCTGCATTTTCAGGAAGAGTGTCGCCAGCAGGACTAGGAAAGTGATCATCCCTCTCTACTTGGCATGGGTAAAGCTGCACCTTGAGTACTGGATTCAGTTTTGGGCCCCTCACTGCAAGAAAGACGTTGAGGCGTTGGAGTGTCCAGAGAAGGGCAATGAAGCTGGTGAAGGGTCTAGAGCACAGATCTTATGAGGAGTGGGTGAGAGAACTGGGATTGTTTAGCCTGAAGAAAAAGAGATCTTATTACTCTCTACAAGTACCTGAAAGGAGGTTGTAGAGCGGTGGGTGATGGTGTCTTCTTCCAAGTAACATGCAATAGGACAAGAGGAAATGGCCTCAAGTTATGACAGGTGGAGGTTTAGCTTAGATATTAGGAAAAGCTTATTCACAGAAAGGGTTGTCAAGCATTGGAACAAGCTGCCCATGGAAGTGATGAGGTCGCCATCCCTGGAAGTATTTAAAATACATGGAGATGTGGAACTCAGGGGCATGGTTTGGTGGGACTTGGCAGTGTTAGGTTAACAACTGGACTCAATGATCTTAAAAGGCTTTTCCAACCCAAATGACTATGATTCTATTCATCACTCTATCTCTTGGATTTATACTTCTGTGGACTGCAGAGCCAACAGCTATAGCAAAACAAACATACCTTTGAACTCTACTGACTCTCTCACAAAGATGATTCTGAATATATTAGCTGTCATCTTCCTCCTATCTTACAAGACAAAAAGAAGATACTCTTTAAGCTCCCTGTCCGTCTATAACCTACATTAATGTGGTATGACTGCTTCTTGGTCTAGTTTGGTACTGCAGTTCTTAAATTACAGTGTTTGCTTTTTGGATGTACAATACTGTGGATCATAAGAAGGCTATGACTTCTTTATTACTTTTTTCTTTTGGTGACACAACTCCAAAAGAACAACAACCTTGACTGAGCTCTGCAGGCTTCAGCCAGGCTCTCCTGCAGGGATGGCTGTTTAACTCCCTTTGCTGCTCTGGAGATGCACGTTGTAACAAGGCTGTGGAACGGCACTGTCTGGAATTGAATGTTGTTCCTTGGCTGCTGCTTGCACTGTACAATTTGGGTTTTACGGTCCGCTGCCTGCAACATGCGACCTACGAGCGGGCTTTCCTCTGCGCTCATGCGGTGATAAATGGAGTTCGTGTTCTGGAAGGAGTGGAGCACAGCAGTGTGCCTGTGCAGTGGAAATACAGAACTGGGTTTGATACAGGAAGGTCTGGCACATCCATCAGGATGCTGATTCTTCCAGATCTATATTTGCATTGCCAAACACTATTACAAATAAACAATATTACAGGACAGCATGCTGTTCCTTGACAAGAACATTGGGAACATTTTACCCAAGATTCTTTTGTCTCTCAGTACATTACAGATACGGAAGGGCAAGTAAATTGTTTTACTCCCATCACAAAATTTAGTAAATATACTTTGTTACTGAGTTCTGCATTATTAATGTCTCTTTGACCCTACCTTGGATTTTGTGTTCTTCATCTAGTGGATTTTCACTCGCATGGCCTTTTACATATGCTAAGCAATTACTCTTTTTATTCTACAGTTGTGTATTTAGGTGTTGTAAGTCCCCATTTCACAAAAGAAACTAAAGCCAGGTTTGGGGAAATCGGCTTTATTTAAACTAGAGGGAATTCACCTCCTGTCTGGGCTTTGAATGTGGAGTTATGAGTTCGGTTTTGTAGCTAGTTCCCTAATTACAAAGCCGTGTCCTGTAAGTGTTTACTCAAGGACTATGTAAGTGGAGTGGTTTGTTTAGTTGCAGGTAACTGTCTGGGAACCAGGTTCCCAGCAGATGCTATTCACCAGAGATGACTAACATCATTTGTGCTCATTTTACAGGCAAGCAATATATGAACTGTGAAAATTAGCTGGAGTTGAGTGTAGTGGAAAGGATGAATAATGAATTTAATTCCAGTGAAAGGGCTTAGAAACATATTTTGGTCCTAGTGGCCTAGATTGTCTCACAGAGGCCAACAGACTGGAGTTTGTGGATGCTGAAGACTATTGGATCAGTAAATGTGGAAGGCATGCAGAGCAACTGTGCATGTTTGGTGTACATCTAAAGAAAACTGAGCAGGAATTAAAGAAGATGTATTGGGTTTGTGTGGCAAGGGTCGGTAGTGAGGGGCTGCAGAGTTGGCTTCTGTGAGAAGACTCCAGGAGCTGCCCCAATGTCGCACACAGCCAGTTCCAGCTGGCTTCAAGACAGGCTGACTGCTGCCTAAACCTGAGCCCGTCAGCAATTTTCGTGGCACCTCTGCACCATGTCTAAGGAGGGGTAAAAAGTGCTGCATAGCAACTGTGAGAGAGGAGTAAGAAAATGTGAATGAAACAACCTTGCAGACACATAGATCAGTGAGGGAGGAAGAGAAGGCAGTGCTACAGTTGGTGTACAGAGATTCCCCTGTCTTTACTGTATCAATTCCATTAAATTTTGGATTCTTCTTGAACCAACTCATCCAGCTGTGATGGTACATACACCTAGTTGGAAATATCTTAAGAAACAGGAGTGGTTCAGTGCTTGAGGGACACTTGCAGCCAGCACTGTCTGGCAGGAGGTGGGTTAAGCTGGAAGCGGTATTGCTAGCATGAGGAGAAAAAAGAAAATAGGTTAGCAATGTGTTTCTTCTTTTAGAGATATCAGTAAGTTGGCTTTTTAAGAAAGGGAGTGCCAAGTCTTGCATAATACAGGGGCAATGGGCACAAGCTGGAACATAGGAAGTTCCATTTGAATATGAGAAAAAGCCTCTTTCCAGTGAGGGTGACAGAGCCCTGGAACAGGCTGCTCAGGGACATTGTGGAGTCCCCTTCTCTGGAGATCAAGACCCACCTGGATGCAGTCCTGAGTAATGTGCTCTGGGGAGTCCTGCTTTGGCAGGGGAGTTGGACTAGATGATCTCTAGAGGTCCCTTCCAACTCTGACAATTCCATAATTCTGTGATCTTGTACTTTTTAAGATCCGCTGTATCTGGATTAAAGTCAGCCCATCTGTGTTTATTTAGATTCCTTTTTTTGCAAGGAATGGGGAATTAAGCATACACTAGCTCTCAACTGAGGCATTATAAGGAAAAATTGCAACACCTGGGAAGGAGGAATATGCCACTCTGTAGGTCTTTGTTGCAAAACTCTTTCAACTTCCCAAGCTTAGCATCTCTTTTTTGTAATACATGTGTTTTTTTGCACCGTTTGACTATGATGGACTCTACTTTGGTGGGCTTTTTGGCGTTAAAGATGTTACATGCCACAGGTCCTTTGTGTAAAGTATGTTAGCACTTTATGGTATCTGTATTTATGTCTGGTCCAAGGCAAGAAGGCCATTCATCGTTTTGTCACATTGCATACTTCTATTGTAACAACCTGTTTACATGTGACAGTTAAATGCAGGTAGAAAAAGCTGCATGAATAATATATTGTGAAGGGATAAGAGAGATTTTTGCTAAGCCCCCCAGTCAGTTCCTTGCAGGCTTTGTTTCTATGTTCTGCCTGTAGACTGGTTCTGGATTGGTTGTATACCAAAATGCTCAACATCACAGAATGGTAGGGATCGGAAGGGACCTCTGGAGATCATCTAGTCCAGCCCTGTTGCCAAAGCAGGTCACCTGGAGCAGGTTGGACAGGAATACATCCAGGTGGGTGTTGAATGTCTCCAGAGAAGGAGGCTCCACCACCTCTCTGGGCAGCCTGTTCCAGTGCTCTGCCTCCCTCCAAGTAAAGCAGTTCTTCCTCATGTTGAGATGGAATTTCCTGTGTTCCATTTTCTGTCCTGTTGCTGGGCACTACTGAAAAGAGTCTGGCCCCATCCTTTTGACACCAGGCCTTTAGATATTTATAAGCATTGGTGAGATCCCCTCTCAGTCGTCTTTTCTGCAGGCCAAATAGACCTAGGTTTCTCAGCCTTTCCTCATAAGAAAGGTGTTCCACTTCCTTCATCATCTTTGCAGCCCTCCGCTGGACTCTTGTCAGTAGTTCCCTGTCCTTGAACTAGGGAGCCCAGAACTGGACATGGTACTCCAGATTCCACCTCACCAGGGCAGAGCAGAGTAGGGGAGGAAGATGACCTTCCTTGACCTGCTGGCAAAACATGTTTGATTCAAAAGATATATATATACATTGAGATGGGTAGAAAGTTCATCTTGAGTTCAGAAAGATTTGTATCATGCCCTCAGATCTTTGCTGTGTAAATCTATACAGTCCTTGTTTGTCAGTTTCCGTTCCTGCTGTTTTACTGCTTTTTTCTATAGAGAATGAAATATTCATTTGCTTCCTTTGGTGAGCCTTGTAATTTATCAGAATTTAACTCATCTCTGGTAGGAAAAAAACAATGCAATTTGACACCACTTAAAACCAATGACATGCCTTTCCTTTGTCTTTTTGCTAGTTGGGTCATAGTCTGTCATTACATTTTATTTAAGTATGAGGTTGCAACTTGGAAGGGCTTTCATCATTGTTTTCTTGTTGTTTGACAGAAAGGCTGTGTATTGTCAAAGAGTACAGAAGGGAACCTGAACATAAATGTCTTTGTGAAGGTGGAAAGGGGCGGGAGCTTCCAGCACTTTCTATGTTGGGTCCCTCTTCTGCAGGAGTGCCTGTTGGGCTTGTGTTCCCAGGGGCCTGGGGAGGTGGGTTGCAGCCCTGTTCCTTTATTCCCTCAGTATTTGAGGATGGACAGGTAGTTCTCAGGCCATGCAAGATTTTGAGCTTTTTTTTGCCATAGTCATGATATTATTTACCTGCTTTACTTTTCTCCTATTTTTGTCATCTCTATTTATTGTCTTTTGTTCATGTTTATGTTGTTCTTTCTGCTTCACTGCTTTCCCTTCCCCCTCTTACCCATTTCCTCTTCAGTTTTTCCTTCCAAGTCACTCCTCATGTTCATTTTACATGCTGCCTGCAATACTTTCTTCTGAGTCTTTTCTTATTCCCTTTTGATTAGCTTTTTATTTTGTGTAGAAATTGCATATATAGACAAGAATGCTTAGAACTTCGACAACTGTTGGATAGCTTCCTAGCACAATCTGAAGCTTGCATTCAAGGATTTATGCGTGCTACCAAAAATTGTCTTTAGGATAATGCACAGAGCTCCTGTGCTCCAAGGCACTTTGCTCACATTAACAGGGTTCTTGAATCGAATATTGTTCAGGTGGAGTGGTAATAACATTGTGAAGGATACGTCTGCTTTGGTCTGGATGGTTTTGCCATGTGAAGGGTGAAAAATCTGTAAATAAGTGGATAATTTAGTGAGGAGAGTCTGTAAGAATAAGATTCCATTTCAGAAGGTTATTGAACTGAAATGGAAAATTTTCTGAACAAAGACTGGAGTAGTTCCAGCGCTGCTACCTGCCAGGAGATAATAAAATGCAGTTAAAAAAACATTGCTATTGTTAAAGAAATACTGCAGCCCAGCACCAGTATTTCATCTTACAGAAAGGCTGATGTGTACATTAGTCCTAGGAATGAGTGCTATTTCATGTAACTTCAGTGATGTTGTATTAAGAGGAGTGTTTAGAAAATATAGGAGTTCTCCCTGAAGTGTTAACATGATTCTGGGGCTGTGAACACTCATAAAACCTTCGGTGCGGTGGTGGGACCATGCTCTACCCTCCACCCCCCCAGACAGCTGAGATTTACTTTAACTAAATCTCTGAAAGGTGCAGTCCTTTTAATTCCTGTTTCTACATGCCACATTCTTAGGTGCAAAAATTCCTGAGACAGTTATTTCCTTACTGTCTACAGTCATACCAGCAAAAATAGCCCTAGAATATTTTAAGCATCTCTCTGGAAGACTGGGAGACTTCAGTAAGAAGACATTGAAATGGTTTAGAATGGAAGTAGTTATTGTGATATCCTTGATCAAGATGGCTATTGACAGAAACCGTCAACTTTTCCCTTAGTTGTTGGGAGTCTTAAGTACTTAAAGATACATTTCCTCTGGTATATCCTCTCTGGTCTCCACATACAAATGACAAGCTTCTTTTTGCATCTAGTTCCTCACATCCTGGTCCGCTTCATGCCCATCCATGAAGAAAAAACATTTTGTAGATCATTTGCTGTAGCAATTTTGCAGCCTGTGCTCTGGGGAAGAGCCCTGCGCCCTCAACCCCTTGTGTCTGCCCCAGGAAATCCTGTGAAGTACTTTGGCATTTCCTCTGGGTGACATTAAACCTTGCCCAATCTGCAAGTAACGTGCAGCAGGAACTGGTCTACCACAAGTGCCAGGTCCTGCATAGGCTGGGGCATGGCAATCAGCAATGTGCCTGTGTGGCAGCAGAGCCCTACCATGATCCAGGTTGGATTGGTGAAGTTGTAGCCACGAGGTTAAGGGAAGTGATTTCTATTTTTGCCCCTCTGTTCAGGTCCTATGAGACCACATCTGGAGTGCTGACTCAGTTGTAAGAGAGGGAAAAAGTAAACAGCAGAGATTTTTATTTTTGTTGAGTCACTGCTTTAAAAACTCAGTGCCTTAGTTCCAGATCTTGTGCTGCTTAGGTTGTATGGGTTTTGTTTAAGTTCAGAAACCTAAGTCTGAAAAGCACATTGGACTTGTCTGAAGAAGCTGGCTTTGATCTGTAGCTTGGTTTTCTTTTCCCTGGTCCCCTCATCAAGTGGACTATGAATATTGCTTTGTACAGGGTCCATTACATTTACAAGATAAATTGTTCATCTTCATGGCTGCTGGGGAAGAAGACAATAGTTGCTGGGCCTGGGGCTGGTTGGCAGAAGTTCAGTGCTTCTGTGCATCTCCATGACACCGCCCTGACTGTCCCTGCTTGATCTTTCCTGGCTCTCACAGCTGGTTCCCAGTAACTGTTTTCCCAGTTATTGTCCCATTATTCAGGGTGGAGTAAAATCAAAACTCCAGGTGAAGCTGGTGGGATTTGCACCTTCTCCATCTTTCTGGGGACTTTTAAAAAATCCTGGTGCTGCCTAGTATCAGTAGTATGAGCTGCTGTCAGTAGTATGGTCTGTGCAGTTTTCAGACCAGTTCCCCACACCTAAAGTGACCAGTACTAGCACATCCCAGGCTGCTCCTGAAAAGCACATCCTCAGTTTTGGACAACTTTCTGCATTTCAGTCCTTGCAAAAGGGATGCCCATGTCTGAACTGGTTACTAGAGGTTCTCTTTATTGTCTGTGATGAAAATGGTTTCTTCTAGGGCATCATTCAGATGGTGAGAGAAACTGAGTACCTCAGTGGGGGGTATTTGGTGACAGTCATGGGTGCAGACATCTATATTTGGTCAGTTGTCTTCCCATTTTTTGGTTTGACTTTCGTGAGCCCTTAAATAGGTCACTGGAAGGGTGATGAAAATGTTCAGTAAAGGAGAATGTCTTGTAATGTGACCTCTCCATGTTTCACCAGGGAAGTATTGAAGCATGAAGTGAGACTTCCCAGTGAAGACTTGAATTGGCCTTCATCGTGGTCTTAAGTGGTCTCTTAAACCTCAGTGCTGCTGGACCATATGAATGTAAACTATGATGACACTCTGGAGACATCTATTGCAAGAGAGCATTTCTGATATATAAAATAACAGGATTTATTTTGATACATATAGATTATATATACAGCAATGCCAAAAATGAACTGGAAATGAGACTTTATGTATGGGAAGAATTAGAAAAAAATTACATGATCTGTTGCAATACTCAAACTGATTTACTGGTTTCTCATCATTGCGGGAGAGGAAGGGCAAAATGCTGGTTTAATTATCTGAATGTTGAAAACAGCTAAAAAGATCTTCTGTGCAATAAATAAACACATTCTTATTTCAGATTAGCACCATGAAAAGTACTTTCTACCCTGCCTCATCAAGTAAAAAATATTTTATCTTTTTACAGTATATTCACTCGTCGGGCATAATTCATAGGGTAAGTGGAAATTATATAAAAGATGATTCTATTTGGATATTGTGAATGGTGTTTGTGTATAAACATGCCTCAACTTATGTTTATAGTTCTCTATTTACAGTGTCTGATGATGCCCTGGTTTCTTGTTCAATAGGAACAAAAGGTGGTTATAGCTACATCAGTGTAATTTGGGCACACAAATGCCACTGAATACAGGTTAAGATTTGGATTTCTTAAATTACTTTGTGAAGTTACATTGTAAGTCTTATTTCTCTCTTCCCCCCTCATCTTTACAAGAGTCTAAGAGTCACTGATGTTGCAAAATCTTATTAATCTTTGCCAGTACTTTTACTCTTCCCTTTGCTGCTAATATTAGAAGTACAACTTTTAAAGATCATTAGAAGTCTTTACAATAGCTGAAGAGGCTTAAGGGAATTTATTTATTTTTTTGCTGTTGCAGCCTTCATCCAATTGACTTCATTAGGAAGCAGATTTTCCCACAGAAGAGAGCATAGGCTTTTATGTAAAATCTTGTACGATTCCTTCAATACTCCTAGCTCTATCAGGGTATGGAACCTTTTTAAAGTATATTTAGATATGCAGTGTGGGCCACTCAGAAATAGTGAAAAAAACCTTACTTTACTCCATCTCAGTATATGTGAATCGTTCATTTTTTGGTGTTAGCATTAAATGCAACAAATTTATGTCGAAACCCAGTCACAATAAGATGAACGAGTTTCTTCACTGGCAAGTATTTTCTTGAATTCTAACTGAAAAAAGTTGATTTGTCTGGAGGGAAAACATACTGGAAAAAAGCCAAACGTATTCAAGTTTGTGATTTGTTTCTGTTATTTGTTACATTTAATTTTCTAATTTAGATTTATGACATGGTTTTACCTGTAGCTGTCCTAATTAGTGGTATGAAAATCATTAAACCTAAATGAAAGACAGTGGTTGCTGTAAAATAAATACCTTACTCCATTTCAAATCTGATTACAGGATCTAAAGCCTGGAAACTTGGCAGTAAATGAAGACTGTGAATTGAAGGTAGGATATGTTTATTTGAAAAAAGCAGTCAGATTCTTAGAAACAAACCACAGAAGACAACAGGCGAAACAGCTGGAGACATGCTGGCTGGTTTCAGTGATGGGCCAGGCTTTAGCCCATGGGCTTTGAGGAGCCATGGAGAAACAGGGAAATGCTGGAAAATGAAAGGAGAAGAGGATCAGATGGGCAGTGGTGGTAGTCTTGAAAAACAATTACAAGAGGCTATTCCTCATAACTATTTTTCCATTTGTCTAACTTCAGTCACCACAAGAATAATTAATATTTATTCAAGAAATAAAATCCTGAATAATGAGAATCCGTGCACTTCCTATTTGTATGTCCTTGACTGACATAAAAACTGAGAGGAGACCTCATCGATGCTTGTAAATATCTGAAGGCCGGGTGTCAAAAGGATGAGGCCAGACTCTTTTCAGTAGTGCCCAGCAATAGGACAAGGGGCAACAGGCATAAACTGAAACATAGGAAATTCCATCTCAACATGAGGAAGAACTGCTTCACTTGGAAGGTGGCAGAGCACTGGAACAGGCTGCCCCAAGAGGTGGTGGAGCATCCTTCTCCTGAGGCATTCAAAACCCACCTGGATGTTTTTCTGTCCAATCTGCTCCAGGTGAACCTGCTCTGGTAAGAGGGTTTGGACTAAATGATCTCCAGAGGCCCCTTCTAGCCCCTACCATTCTGTGATTCTGTGTATTTCATACAAATTGCAGAATTTCTGAGACAACCCCAGGTACCAATATAGGTTGGGAAATGACCTGTTGGAGAGCAGCNGCTGGAACATAGGAGATTCCAGTTAAATACGAGGAAAAACTTCTTCACAGTGAGGGTGACTGAACACTGGAAGGGGCTGCCCAGGGAGGTTGTGGAGTCTCCTTCTCTGGAGACATTCAAAACTCGCCTGGACACGTTCCTGAGTGATTTGATCTAGGTGTTCCTGCTCTGGCAGGGGGAGTGGACTAGATGGTCTTTCGAGGTCCCTTCCAATCCCTGATATTCTCTGATTCTGTAGCCAAGCTGCACCTCTATAAGGTGCAAGCTAGAAACATTGCCCAGGATGTCCCAGTTGAAAATATTCAGACAGGACACTCCGGGAAGCTGGTACACACTGTTAATGGGAGGGATGGGGGGTGGTCCCAAGATGTAGAGAAGGATTTCTGGTGAGGAAATCCATGGAGCATTTGCTGAGTTGGGTCCCTGACACTGAGTGAAGGGCAGAGTAAGAACTGAAACTGCTTCTGCAGGTTTCACATTGACGATGCAGTCCACGTGTGTGTTGCAATGAATACTGGTGTATTTTTATGCAGTCATTCAACTAAAAATACTTTTCAAGAAAAATTCATGTTGTGGTTAGTTGGATATAAAAGCTGTAATGCTTTTATAATATGTTTCAGCTAGTCACTTCAGAGAAGTGTGAGAGGAATCGTATACTGCTCACCACAAACAAGAACAGCTTATTTCTTTGAAAGTGATTCTTTCTGCACAGTTACAACTAACAGTAGTACCAATGGCATGCAGACTACAGTGTACTTCATAGCAGGAATATATCAGTTCTGCTTTGGTTTTGCTCTTAATTGAAGTAGTGAAGAAAAAAAAATGATTAAAGGGAGCCAATTCCTTATTCAGCCTCCTATAGTTCAGCTATTAGTGGTTTCTGACACTACACTGCGAGACAGGTACATCTGATGACAGTTTTTTGTGTCCTGATATGTAAGTGCATCTAGATATCATGGCCAAGATTTCCTCCCTAAAAGAAACATAAACCTTTATGGGAGCAGTTAGTTATGTGGAAATGCCAGTTTTGAATAAATATGACATATCTAACTCTACAAGCTTGGAGATACAAAGGTCATAGATTGTGAAGCACTCTCTTAATTAAATGAAATGAAATAAAAGTTGACGCAACCCTGCAAAAGTGTTTTTCAGTATATAACATACAAATTCTGTACTTGAATGTAGCTGACACAACCTGTACTTTCCCTATCTGACACACAAAGCTGTTGTCTCCTCCTGGCTTGTAGGCTGAGTGAGTCTGAAGGGTGATGGGGGGCAGAACCCCAAAACCTAGAAATGTACTTTACATGTTTCTCCCCCTTCCTCCTTCGTCCCACCCACCAGCTGTGCAATTACATTTTGAGATGCAGCCCAGGTCTAAGGCATTCTTCCATGATAAGATCACTCTATCTTCATATTTAACACAACTTATTTTACTGTTACCTAGGATATTTTTAAGTTTTTAGATCAATGGAGGTAAATAATTCCGTATCAGAACAATGTAGCATTAAGCTTTAGTTTGTGCTTCCTGAGTCTCGGGGTGAAATGATGCTGTCCCTGGCTGTACGATAAGCTCTGGTGTCACATGCACAAGAAAAGTGCAAATTTGCAGTGAGGAAATACTGGTTGTCAAAAGGCAGCTCTGGTTTATAAAAAGAAAGCACAGGTCCGTGCTTCCAGGGATGGTCCGAGCCTTTTCCCCCACGGCTGTGCACTCAGCAGCTTCCATTGCATCAGCCCCAGCAACAATAAGGCTGAAGGCAGGTTGGAACAGTCCCTTGAATTGGTAAGAATTAATAAGCAATCAGTTTTATTTTCCACAATGATCCTCCTGGCTTCCTTGTCTGATGCTCTCACCTGCTCCAGAGGAATCAGAAATGTGATAGTGAAGGGTGCCTTAGGGGAAATTATTGCCCTCGCTGCAGTCTTGAAGTGACAAGTTATTTTTGTTGCAGTTATTGAAGCAAGTCAGGAAAATGAAGTTTGCTGAGTAGAAGGGGAGCTTATCCTTGAGGGGAATTTGCTCTCTCTTTTATAATTCCTGCATTATAAAAAGGATTTGCAAACTTGCTCTGAAAATTGCTTTGGAAATTCCAGGTGAAAAGTTGAAGATTGAAGCATGAGAACAATAGTTTCATGTGAAGATTGTTGTTAAGTCATACCATGAGTACTAACAGGTTACACTTGTTCCTGAGCCTAAGGAATATGTAAATGAAAAGAAAACATGAAGAGACAATGCACAAAAATTCTTTCACTTTCTGCTTTTATGAAAATACAAACCCAAATTATATTTTGGCTGTCTCCAACTCAAGTGTCACAAGACTTAGGATGGAAAAGGCCTAGAAGGCTGTGACAGAATAGATGGTACCGTGTGTGGCTTTTGGCCTGTTATGGAAAACTTCCTTTTTTCTTCCACACCCCTCTTTCCCAATCCTCCCCTGCCATGTTACTGGGAGGATGTAATGTGTGCTCTATGTATAGAGTAAATTTGAAAGCTGTATATAAAAGTGTATTTTGTTACTGCAAATGTTTTGATTCCAGTAAATTTTCAGTACCCAAAGTTCTGAGGGGTAATTTCATCTGTAATCAGTTTTGGTTTAGTGTTAAGAATAAAATTGGCATCCTATTCCTGTTCTTAAATTGATAGGTAATCAGCAGTTATGGAGAGGATACAGAAAGGATGTTTCAAGTATGGCAGTAAAGATAAGCCGTAACATTTTATGCTCTTGATCTGTGAATGGAAGTACAATTTTCCTTTCTGCTAGCTCTAGGGAATGATGAAACTATCCTGAAATATTTGAAAATGTTTAATTACAGAGGGTGTTACAAATGTCTCGCTCCTGGTATGTTAATGCAGGAGTGCTTCTAGTAAAAATATCAATATAAAGCCTGATCCACGTGGAAACTAGTGGCAGTTCATGCAAAGCTACATATTCAAGTATCTGTGGATGATGATGATTTATCTTGAATAGATTTTACTTACCCGAGACCTCTGCTTCTTGTTAGAAGCATGAACTTCTTCATAAAGTATGAAATGACTGTCATTCCAGGAGCATCCCTCATTGTTGACTGCATATTTTGGCACTGTTTTTTGAAGGTCCATACAGATGGGCCTTTACGTTAGCCAGTGTTGTAGAAGTTGATGAAAGGCCATAGCATTCATTTTTAATCTTGCTGCTGTACATATTGCTATATCTAGAGATAAATATCTGAAAGTCTTAGAAATAAGCTGAATTGTGCGTAATCCTGTAAAATAATGCACAGACCTTGCATTTCTTACAAGGGGTTGTTCTGTACTTGATGCAATAGGTTGGGGAAAACTCAGTGGGACTAAAGGTAATTCCTTACTATTGTATGTTTTCAGTGTGACACAGAGTAAGCTTTCCCTTATATGAAAGCTCGTAAAACAAAGAGAATGATTCCTCCTTACCTCAGCATATTATTCAAACATGCTCTTGAATAATTGTGCCTCCTGGGATGTAAGAGCAATGAATACCACCTAAGATGGGGGCTGTTCTTTTAGCCCTAACAAGGTACAGCACTTGTTCCATGGCCAGGGAATTTTTTGCATTGAATAGGACCTATATCTTTTAATTAAATAGTTGAATTTATTCTTTTCTTTTACCAGTTTTACAGCTTTTAGTGTTGCTATAGGAGTATCTAGCACAGCAGAAAATATTGTAAAGCTCCTTGCTACTTCTGTCTTGATTTTTCAAGTGAAAACAAGACACTTCAATAAGAAAAAGATGCAAAAGGAACCAATCTCTGCACAATACTCCAATTTTTTAATTTTTCCACATATGTAAAGTCTGTATAAAATAAATAACTGGTTGTTTGATCAGGATATTCTTTATGTTTCCACTACAGATTCTGGATTTTGGATTGGCAAGGCATACAGACAGTGAGATGACCGGTTATGTGGTTACACGGTGGTACAGAGCCCCAGAGGTCATCCTTAACTGGATGCATTATACGCAAACAGGTCAGCATCTCTTCACAAAAGGCTCTTCACAGAGCTGAAGCCTTCACTGAACCAGGCACTATATAAGCAAGTCTTTGTTTCTGAAGGGAATGATAAATTGGGAGGTGGAAACAACAGTATAGTTATGCAAAACTCCCTTAGAGATAAATTACAGGTAATGGTTTGGTGGTTGTGAGTTTGTGGGCTTTTCGTGTGTTTTCTGAGAGTCATGGAAAGTGCCCAGGTGGTTGGAAAAAACCAATACAAATGTATACAGATGTGGCAGTCTCTTCTACCTTCTTGTGTTCTGCACTGACTGTCATCTTCCTGCAGAGATGCACTGATTGTAACTCAGACTCCTGTATATATCTGCCTCTTACTGAGAAACCAATTCTGCATATTGTGAGATTATCTCTAGTTTGCTAATTAGAAAGGCTGGTAGTTTTGCCTACACTGTTCACCACGCTTGGGAAGGCACACATCATTTTGTAACAGGCTATAAAGGCAAATTTTACATGTCTTTTAAATATGTTTTAAATTATATTTTATGTACATTTAAATGGCCAAGTATTCAGCAACTTAATGTGACTTTTTTTCAGTTGACATCTGGTCTGTGGGCTGTATAATGGCTGAGATGATAACGGGGAGGCCTCTGTTCAAAGGAAATGATCGTATCCTTCAGTGAATTTATGGCAGTCATGTAAGAAAATGATGAGAGGTGGTTATGTGATACAGTAGGTCTGTGCAAAAACCGATGAGCATAAATTGAAAAGAATAGTAAAATGGCTTGCACTGGTCTCATTATTTAATACCTGTAATGCTTTTTCTCATCTGCAAATTAAAACTTGTATTGCTGAACTTTTTTAATAGAGAAGGAAGGGCAATCTTTGAATCACATCTCAAATCATCGGCTAGAAGGTTCTGTGATGCTACAAGAGGCGTATTTTGATTTACTTTTTTTTTTTTTAGTGATTTCACAACTCTGGAACATGCATAGAAGATGCTGCGGTAGCACATGATGTGTGCATGACTTAATGTGCATATGCTACTCCATGTCATACTTTTTGAGACTTTTACCAAAAATTGGTATGTAAATAATAACTAGTAAAATGTTTTAAATTTACAAAACAACACCTAGTCCTATCATGAAATTGTTGCAGAATTGAGAAGATAGTTAAGGTTAATCCTTAATTCAACCTCAACTTCATTGACAGTAGTAGTTGTGATAGTTAATAGAGGATGGTGGTAATAGAGGACGGTGGTAATAGAGGACAGCAAGAATTTTTTCCTTTTTTGGGTTTGTTTTCTAGATTTTTATGTTTGACAGCTCAGCCTAGTCATTTTGCACTGCACTGCTTTTCTCCTTAGTGGAGTTCCAGTCAATAACTTGCTTTATCTGCAAATACTTGTTTACAGAATCACAATTGTTTAATTTTAGTCATACTTGTCCATAAGTACTTACATATAAGATTAGGGCTTGATTGCATGGATCATATTATTCTCATTTAGTGAGGAAAAACGTAAAAAAAGGAGGATTGCATACACCATAAAAGATAACAGGCACTACGGGAAAGTGGAATACATCAAATTCTATCAGCTGTACAGGTCTGAAGTACACATTAGTTCTTAACAAGCAAATGTGAAAATGCCTGCCAAAGAATCTGGAGCACTCTGGTACATAAATAACGAAATGAATAAGTCATAATTTTCAAGTTGCACTGTAAACATACGAGTGGAAAAGCTAGTATTTGAGTCATACCGGGTTTTGGAGGTTCCAGAACTATTGGATGAAATCCTCTGTCCTGTGTTGTGGAGGAAATGATCCCAGTGTAATAGTCCTTGCTGACCTTTGAGTGTATGAATCAGCGTTACCTCTTGTCAGGGAAATGCAGCTGTGGGTTCAGCTGTGAGTGGGTGAATAAGAAAACAGCTAACTTAATGGATTTTTTTGCATGTTTAGTAATATGACTAGCTTATCCTACAAACTTGGCTTGGGATTCTGTTTATTTATTTCATCAGCATTACTCACCGTTGCCTTTTTCTGCAGAGGTTGGAAGAATCCTCATGTGCCAGTCACTGGCTTCTAGCTTCTCATCTGCTGCTCTTACCAGGGTAGCAAATGAGCCATAAGGCTCTTCTCTGCAGCATTACCCTCCTGTGGACATGGTGTTTCTTCTTTAAACAGCTAATACTGTTAGTGATTAATCTGTGCTGGTTTAGGACACCGAAGACTAGAGAATGTTCTGATGCCTTACCCCACTGTCTCAGAAATCTCAGCATCTGGAATTAGGTGTGTGGGAAATGAGGAGGAGAGGGATTAATACTTTTTTTTCACTGAAGTTTCTCAGTATGGAGAAGAACTGGCACAGACTGGTTGGTTTCCTCTGATTTTTGTTCAGTTTATTGTGTCACCTGATGTTCCCTGTGACTTTTTCTGCCTCTGTATCGCCTAATTATTGGATAGGTGAGGGTGATGTGTGCAATAATGTGTTGATTGTTCAGATACTCTAATAATTTCGGACTGATTTTGACCAAAAAGATAGAGGAGACCTGATGATATTAGAGAAGTTTGCAGATGATTCAATTATGTATTCCCAAGTTACAGGATATTCTATTTCAAGTGCTTTCAGTGTCTTTACCTTTTGCAAGAAAAACTAGAATTTTCATCTCCTCTTTTATAAATCTTGTGTTCAGTCCTGCATTATGATTTTTGCTTTATTCTCCAATAGCAAAGAAACTAACTTTTTTTTGCAAGGCGTTCAGTTTTACGGTGAAAGGCTTTGTTCCTTATTTCTGGTATTCAGATCTAGACCAACTCACAGAAATAATGAAAATAACGGGTACACCAACTCAAGATTTTGTTCAAAAACTGCAGAGTCAAGATGTAAGTAGTATTCTTTGTCAATTGGTTTTACGTGTCTTAATTTGGCTTAAGCCATGCTCAGTTCTTAGGCTGGCTGAGATAATATGTATTGATTACTGCAATGACCCCTGATGGTACGTACGTACCTCTCTGCCTTGAAATGCTTTGTGCACCCAGAATAACTACTGGAGATTAAGGGGACAAAGGAAATGATCAAGCCTTTTGAAAAATACAGATATTTAAATACCTCAAAGTTTCCAAAGTTATCAGGAACTTACTGAAAACATGAACCTATTCAGAAAAAGCAGTTGTTCTGCAGATGTCTCTGACTTTGGCTTTCCTATTCTTGTGTGGATGTCCTTCTAGAATCCTTAAGCTCCTACTATAAAAAAAAAACCAAACCCTAAATTAATCTTTTCACTAACTATGCAGTTTAAATACTAATTACTGTATGTTTCACTTCTAGATTCTTATAAACTCACTATTGATGTTCTTTCAAACTATGCATACATATCAGTTCTAGTTAATATACTAAATATTTGGCACTAATAATTAAAGCCTTGCATTATAATTTCTTAATCACAGTTCTAAGGCTTGATGTAGAAAGAAAGCAACATTCCTTTCAACCAGAAGGTGAAATATAATCAGGGTTTATGATCCAAAAAAGTCCATTGGTACAACGTACTACTGAAGCATTGCTGAGTTACCTATTAAGTGTACATGTTGATGTTGTCACATTACAAAGGCAGCAAAGGTCTAATTTAATATTCATGTTTCTTTTAAGGCAAAAAACTACATCAAAAGCCTCCCCAAAGTCCAGAAAAAAGATTTTGCATCCATCTTGAAGTATGCAAATCCTTTGGGTAAGGCAGTTTGTGAGGATGTGTACAGTTTGTCTTGTTCTTGTGTTTGCATTGGAGGCAGCAGCAGTATCAGTCATATGATAGCTTATGTGATGGTTCTCCTGCTTTTCTCTCCTGCTTTCCATAATTCATAACTTTGATTTTAGTGGCTGAACTTTACCAAGTTTAGACCCTGCCAAGAATCAGATGTTTCTTAGGAAAGTCAAAAAAGAAGTATTTTGTGAGTGTTTAGGCTCCGATCCGGCATCTGCTTTATGGTTTTATTGAAGCACCTTTCTCAAGAGCCCTCAGAAATAGGTGTAATATTTTTTTTCAAGTATTGTATTTGAAATATAATTCTGAAAGCTCAATCTGATCTAGAGTAGAAATGCAAGCAAATAGAAAGCTGACATTTTACTCATGGAATGAATACATCCTGCAAAACATCTGTGAATTCCTGAGAAGCACTGGCTTGGATTTGATAGCTATAAACAGCCAGAAGAGCATACCAAGTGTGTGTAACTGACATGACTCGAGGCAGCCAGAGCTCTGATGGCTCTTCCCAAACCTTATCCAATGACCTGCACACCCACAAGGCCAGCTTTATTAGAATACCAATTAGGATAATTGAATCTTATCAATTTAGGAAGTTAAAATTGTATGTTCAGATACAGTAGAAATAAATGTGATTAATAAGCAGCTCTTACCCTGCCTGCAGGGTTAGTTCACTGACCTTCTCAGTTACAGCAAACTACACATTTCCATTTAGTTTTTAGAGTGTTTCTTCCTGTCACTGCTGTAGCCATCTGGCTGCTCCTTACACAGAGAACAGCTAACTGCTCGTGGTCTAGAGAAGGCTGGAGAGAATCCATGGTGCGGCAAGCAGGAGTTGCAGCATCCTTTCCCACGCTGCTGCCTCTTCTTCCTTTCAGCTGCTCCACCCAACCCAGGAATGTTCTTTCAGCATAGAAGACCAGAGAATAAACAAGTCATTCATCATACCTATTTACATGAGCCCATTTTGACAGTCAAACAGTGAACCTGATCCAAAATCCACTGGAAAGGAACATGGAAGATTTTTATGAATTGTTTTGGCTGAGGTTGACAACACAGAGCAGAAGTCAGCACTGAGGTTCTGAGCACAGACAAGTGACTTGTCTTAGTGAATTTAGAGAATTTGGCCGTGGACTTGATCACACAGAGCAATTCTCATTAGCTCTACACCCACCTGTTCATTCTGCTGCTGTCAGGTCATGATGTACCTTACAACCACAACACTGTGGTGGCAGCAATGAAAGACATCTGGGAGAGCCCCAAGCAGAGCGATGCTGGAGCAGAGAAGTGGTTAGCTGAGGTGATGTGCCTGTATTGCATTACAGAAGCAAGGGAGCATCCCTGTGTTGCATCAGGCTTCCTGCACATCCCAGCTTGCTCACAATACTATTTTGTCATGCAGGTGGGCCCCGCTGGCTATAAAATGAACAGCCAACGATTTTGCTTTATAACTCCATGTACTTATTTCAAATATCTCCAGGACACAACCTTACTGTGTAGAAGCTGGAATCAGTGGTGTGATTTGAAAGGACTGTTTGTATTCTGTTCAATAGCTGTAAACCTTTTGGAGAAGATGCTAGTGCTGGATGCAGAGAAGCGAGTCACAGCAGCTGAGGCTTTGATGCATCCTTACTTTGAGCCAATTCATGATCCTGAGGAAGAAATTGAAGCTGAGAAATACGACGACACGTTTGATAACATGGATCTCCCACTAGATGAGTGGAAACGTGAGTTCAGTTTTGTTATGTTTTCAAAAATGGCCAGGCAGAAAGGCCACCCAGAAAAAGGAATATTCCCCTTTACAGATTACTTTCTCTGCTTTTGATAGAACAGAGTAAGTACACAGCGTTAAGATAGAGAAATGCTATTGATAAGACAGTGTGTGTTCCTCTTATCAAGTCCTCCTGGAGAGATCCCCAAAGGTTTCTTCTCTGCCTCCTAACAGAGGCTCCCCTTTTCCCCCTTCCTTCTCCCCTGTGTCTGTCCTCCCACCTTTTGCAGTGTAGGAAGTAAACCACTTCTGCAACATGTTTTTTCCAGCGGATAGGACAGGCAAAGAGACTCTTCAACTGTTAGCTTTATAGGATTGCAACGGTTGCTGGCCTTAGTTTTAAGTGAGGTTCTCCAAGGAAAAGAAAACCTCTATCTCACCAGAGATTTAAGTCTGAATCTAGTTTTCATCTAATGTCAGAGGTTTGTAGTTTGGCTTTTAAGTGAAGACCTGACTTTTAAAGCTGATGTGCTCAAGTAGCTCTTTCTGAGGACATTGCCCCATATACTGTCAAGTCAACACTTATGTACCTTTGAAAGCATGGATAATGGTTCATCATTGGGCTACTGCTTCAGATCTGAAATAGTGAAAAAATTATCCTTGATTCCTCTACTTCTTGTACTCTTTCTCTTTTTTATTTTTTTGCCTGAAGAGGTCTCTCTTTTCCTGACCTAGATCAGAGCCTAACCATGTGGGGGGTTGCACCTTGCTTGTGTCTGTGCAGCTCCTTTTCTGATTAGACCAGCAAGCCTATGTTTATTCTGTTGTTTTCCAGGTATTACGTATAAAGAGATACTGAACTTCAATCCGCCACAGACATCGGAGTCAAAGGAGACAGCGGTGTAATTGTATGACTCAATCTTTTCAGAACTCAGAAGAAAGCAGGAAAGTTGTAAATGTTTGTGATATTTCAGGTGTATAGAACTTTTTATAAATAAACTGGATGTAATCTGTTTCCTCTTCACTGTAAGAAAGAGCAGTGTCTTTTACTGCATGTGAAAGCTGGTGCCTTTGGAAGTAGCATTTCAAAACTGTCCAGAAATTTATTCTTGCCTACAAAATTCTTCCTTCTGCATGAAAGGATTCAAAGCGTGATAACCTCAAAAGAGCAGGTAATTCTTCAAATCAGAGATCAGAAGAGTACCCGTTACCGCCCCAAGCAAGCTGAGATGCAGAGCATGCCAGAGAGGTGCTCTCCAGGGCCATTGAACTGCCTTGAACACAAGAAGTATTTGCGTGACTTCCTCTGTTGTATTTCACCTTGGTAAGATGCCTGGAGGAGCTAATCAGCTTCTGCTGCCTCAGCTGGTGCAGTGGGTAGCGGGGACACAGCCCAAACGAATGCCTATGTCCTGTGACCTATGTGAATGGAGGAGAACCTGAGCTCGGGCAGTTCTGACAGACCTGGGCAAGAGGCAAGAAGCAGAGAAGTGTCGGCGTCACAGATGTTTTTTGAAGGTAACCAGTGTAGCAGGACAAGATTTGACAAATGATGAGCAGTCACTAGATAAACAATCCCCGTCAAGGGGTACAACATTTCCCTCTGACTGCGGTGCAGTCTCTTTGTGTAGGCTACAGATCAAGGATTTCCAGGGAGAAATTAAGACTTTCTGAAATTTTCTAATCTCTTTAGCATCTTTGTATTGAAAGGATCACTGAGAAAGTACATCTTTTCAGAGGACGTACTGGTGATAGAATCAGAATTGATTTCAGAAATAAAGCTGCCCGTGGGTCCCATTGTAGAGGGGAAAATGAGGGTAAAACCGCTACACTGCAGCTGGTCATTGGGAATACCTGCAGCAAGCTGCTGGTGTGTCCGTGGTGTATAGACGTGCTGGCAGGTGCAGAATAACAACCCTTCTTTTTGTTTTTTAAGCCTTTTTTACTTGTCTTACCTGGGGGGAGGAAAACCTCAGACCTTCTGTTGGGAAGTGCCTTACCAGAGAGAGTAAGCTTCCTGATGGGATATTGATTAGACACTTCATGGGTTCCTTTTATTGTCTGGGTTCATTTATTGTATTTTCCTAAGTGCTTAGTTTGTAACAATTTCTCAGAGGTAGGAAAAAAATTGGCAAAGCCTTGGTGAAGAAGATTGCTTGCTTTTGTTAAAGGTAATCTCTTTACAGCTGTCTATTTGAATGTGGATTGTTCCCAATGCAATATGCTGTTGTGTGTTGCCACTAGGTGAAACAGTTGTAAAGAAAGACGTTTGATTTTAGCAGGTAATAACTGAAAAAGAAGTAAGAAATTACTTGGGGCTTCTTGCTTTAATAACAACCAATTTAAACCAGAAGTTTAATCAAGGTACAACTGTTCTGTTTCTTTCAATGAGTGTTTAACACCTGTAAATATTAGCATTTCTTTAAAAATTGTGATAAGGTTTGATTAGCTGAGATGGGCACGTAGAGAGATTAAATGGTGAAAGGAACTTTGAATTATCGAGTACATGACAAAATAACTATAGTTTCAGAAATGCATGCAAAAAAAAAGCAGAGAATGTAATTTGAAACAAAACCTTTTTCCATACCTTAGGGCACTGAGGAGGTCACACCTAAGAGTCATGCCCTGTTTTGCACTACTGACTTTCTGCTTGGATTACGCTTTTATGTTAAATAGGAACTGGAACTTTGTTTTTACCAACAAGATGTTTTCCCTCTTAGGATCAGGGCCTGTGATTCTCTTAAGTCGTGGGAGAAAAGTGCCCATTGGAATTGGTGGGTTTGATAGAGCCAGTAGAGGGCATTGAAGAATTTCACAAAATTCTTTGAGAACATTCCCTCTGTATTTTAAATGGAAATTCAACATCCTGAATTCTAGCAAATGTCTAAAGTGTTGAGATAATGCAAATGGGTCAAATGTTGGTGTGATTTTTCTTTGAAAAATGCGTCTGCGTTTTCTTTGTGAATGCCAAAACTTCAATGGGCCCCTTTAGCTTTAGTGAAGTCAAGCCCTAGAAACCTCCGTTGGCTGAGGTTCCTCCTCTTAATCTAGACATAGTAGTGACAGAACAGCTAGCCCGCATGAGAAAAACATAGAAAGATAATGTTAGCTTTTTGTAGATATTGGGGGAATACAGAACTCTTGAAATAACTGAAGAGAAGACCTTGATGCACCTACCTACAGGGACAGAAGTACTGCTGTGCTTTCTAGTCAGCAAACAGTCTGCAAGGTAAAATAACAAACATAGAAAGTTTGTCACATCTTGGCACGATGTTTCTGCTAAGAGATTGAAACCTGCAGAAATGGCTGGCTCCAAACAGCAGTAGGGCTTGGTGCTATAAATAGCTCATTAAAAGAAATGCCAGGTGAAAGTGGAAGTATTTTGCATGGAGGCAGCTGCTGCTTCAAAGGGAGAGACAACATTTCCTACGTCTGTATTTGCTATTTCTACTGGTGCTGAGCAACTCAGGAATAAGAACCCAGTTTCTGTTTGCCTTAAAGAGAAATGTAAACACCTTCTGCATGTACTTGAAATGTATTGTGAAAAATAAAGGTTGGGGGGTTGTTTTTTACAGAATAATGGTCTTATTTTCCCCATATGTATTCCCAAATGTATACTCACTCCCCAAAATAGTATTTTTCTTATAAGGGAACTGTATGAAAGCTAATATTGTAGGTACATTTCATGTAATATGACCTGCAGATGTAGTTTAGTTTGGAAACCAGTCAGACCACAGATCCCAACCTTTCTTCCAATTTCCAAACTTTTAAGTCAGCCACAGAGCTGATCTGATTGTCCTCCTGCCACCTAATTATTTCTCACAGCATCTTGGATTTTACCAGACATCTCTGCTTTGTTCCGAAGGACAGGATTTCAGTCCTTAAATGCAGTTGCATTTCTTGGTCTGATTTTAAAAGCTAAAGTCAGAGTGGCTGTCATCAAGCATATGTGTCTTTTGAGTTGGGCAGGGAAACCTGAGTTACAGAATTCTAGTAGGATACATGGGACCTTTGCCCTGAAAACCTGTGTGCGACTCTTTTAGAGCAAGATTGTCCCCTTAAGTATTAGTCCTCATTGCATTGATGAGTCTTCGTTCAAGCTGAATTTTGATAAAGTGCTGTGGGCCAAATGTGGCTCACAATTTTACTTCTTGATTATTTTCTGGGATTTTTTTTTACAGGTTAACACTGAGGGTAAGCTCTAATATGTGTTCTGCAAAATGTATTCAGAAGCACTTTGATCTCAGGTTCAGAACTACTGGGCGTGTGAGCTGGGTAGGATTCTTTGAGCTTCCTACTTTCTGATCTGCTGTTCAAATACAAATATCAGATGCTTCTGGTCTGCTTCAGCTAAGGCTATCAGAGAGTGAAGCATCTGTTAGATGCTGCCATTCACTGGATCTTGGTGTGAAATACTCCTGTAGGGCTTTAGATGGTCCCTGCAGGTACCAGGGAAAGAATAAGGGCTCATAACACCTGCTGTCTCTACTGATTAATACTCCATCTCCTGAATACAGGATAGGGCATCTGGTTGTGTAAGTCAAATAATACCAGAAGCAGTTTCATGGACTACAGCACTTAAAATCTCCTCCTAAATATTTTTAAGTATTCAGAATCATGAGTTGGAGAAAGATCAAGGGAGGAGGACTTCCATCCTACAGAAACTCTTTGAAACTTCGTGGACTACCAGTTAATGAGCAGCTCTTGTGCACAGATTATTTGCAGCTCTCTGGGATACTAACATAATGATCTAAAAACGTCATTGCCACCTAGCAACCACGTGCAGCTCTCGGGCATGGGAGTGATGCATGCCTTTTAACCAGCAGGAACAGCATCCTTCTGCAAAGAGGTAAGTGGGGACAAGGAAAGTAATTTAAGGATTCATTGGTTTTGCCTGCTGCTATCCTGCTCTGCAAACAGAGCTCCTTTACGCTTAACCTTGTTTGGAGTTTTCTAGTTCTTTCCAACCCGAGTTTGAGTGATCCAGGCATGCAAGTTTTGCACCTTTCATTGAAGGACTTTCAATGTGCTGTTGTCTTTGAGAGGTAAAATGAAGCAACCAGTGAAGTAACCAAGTGAATGCAGTGAAAGGAATTGCTGAGGTCCTGTGTGAGAACGCGCACATGCTCGGAGCGAGCAGGACACGTCACTCGCTGTGTTTGCATGGTGCCTGCAGCAACAAGGCTCTCACCTGAGCAACGCTCGTGGTACCAACCCAACCTAATCCAATTCAGTCTGATCTCAATGGGAAATTCATTATTATTATAGCAGTAATATTATCACAGGTTATTACAGTAAAATTATACTGCTTGGGAAACCACAGCCATTTAGTACACTGGGGGCCTGGGCCAAGGCAGGGTTTTTTTAGGCATTTTAAAAGCCCCAGTGGTACACGGCAGAGCTCCTGCCACAAAGTAGTACTACTTTGGCGTGTGTTCAACCATTTGGTTGTTCCTAGGAAACTCCTTGCATGTTTGGGTTTGAGTCAAGTTTGAACTTCTTTTTTCATAAGAATGGCAGTGTGCTACTGTAGGGAGAGAAAGTATGGCTGAGAAGTGTAAGCAGAAAAAGATTAACCCAAGTGTCCTTTAAAGCAAACCCTTCTCAAGATCTAGGATACCTTATAAAATAAAGGTCAGTTATAAGGAATCAAAATTGCTACTTGGGAGGAATCCTGAACCACAGCTGGAGTAACCAATTAATTTTGGTTAGAGTTTGAAATCTTAAAAGAATCCCAAGAAGACTTTTTGTTTACTGCAGATAATTAACATAGTACAAACTTTGAATAGAGAAGAAGCATGACTGTTTCACACAAAATACCTGCTAGTCCTGAAGCGGGGCACCTTTTGAAGAAGAGCTTTGCGTATTGATGAGGGAAGCACAAGGCTGCAGGGAACTCCCCAGAAACATCCTTCAGAAATGTAGGTTCACCTAGAAACATGTATGTTGTTTCATGTTGCTGGAACAAGATGATCAAATCAGGCAAATGCTTGATTACATTAAATGTAAGGTGTCTCCAGTGAGTGTGTTAGCTAGGGTTCTTCATTCTGCATTCCCAGACAAAAATATACCTACAGGGAGATTCACCTCAGTGGTTCATCATAGTCCCAACAATCTCAATCTGCCCATATCGTTACTACTCTCACACAGGTTATCAAAGTTGTCATGAGTTCTTTGTTAGATGTTTTATCACACAGGTTTATCTTATTTTTCTTCATGTGATATCACCTTTGTTGAGGGCAATGACTAAGTTTTCGCTAGGAATGTGTTAGGATGTTTCTTCATAAGCTGGACCTCTTACATCCAGCAAACTGCTCCAGGCGCAGTTAATTTACTAGCACAGGCATGGCCACAGAGCCAAAGGTGCCTGGAAAACTGTGCTCACCCCAAACGGATGGGTGCATATGACTGTAATCTCTTTGTGCTGTTGTTCTCTACCCATAAAATAATAAAAATGCAGCCTTTGTGAAGTAGCTTTGTAGGAATGAGTGATGGTGAGCTCTGCTGTCAGGGTTGTGAGAGCATCCCTGGGAGCTCCCAGAAGTTTGCCTGCCAGGGGTGGGCAACAGCTCAGAGTTGATGCAACCACAGTGGTCCCTTCCCAGTAGTGACCCCAGCAGAGGTTCCCTGATGCCCTGGGGCTAAACCAAGGCCAGGGAAGCTGTTTCCAGCTGAGGCTTTCACCTTGGCCCAGCCTGAGCTGCAGCTCCAGCTTCCCCCTGGCCACTTGCAGGCTGATGTCCCAGCTAGGCCTGTCCCCATCCCCAGGATGCCCCATGGTCCCCCATGCCTGGGACTCTACCCTGCTGTCCCCCACTTTCTTCTCTGACCTAGATACCAATTTCAGGTCAAGTTGAAAAGATTTATTTGCAGTGCACCAGAATAAAATAGAAATAATATATGTTTTCCCTGCCATTTGACAAATCTGCTGTAGGTCACTGTGAGTCCCTTATTTGTTGTTAACAAGATTTTGACCAGGTAAAATATTATGACAACATCATTTGCCCTAATTAAATTGTTCATGCATGATACATTTGTGCAAAAGGTAATGATGTGACAGGAAGAAAAATAACTGTAAGAGAGCACAGATTTCCTTTAAACAAAGAAAAGACAATACAGGAGGATTTTTTGAAGGCATTATTAGTATCTTAAATAAACAGACTCATCAGAGAGGTAAATACACAGAAGAGAGTATATTGTGCATACTGAGCTCGAGTCCTGCCTGCTGGCAGGGATGGCTAAGTCACCAGGGACACAAATAAACTCCCAGTTCCATGTCACCTTACTGGCCTTAAATATGACTCCCATTATGGCTTCTAAACATTCCATTAATGCTTTGCATTCACAGGTGTGAAACTATGACTGCGTGTAAACAAGTGACTATCTGGAGATGCTAAAATAAGTAGGATTCTCTTCACAAACAGCTCACTGTAGCTGTAATTACTATAGCTACTCAGCATTGCCATTTTAAGGCTCTAAACCAGAAAATTACCTACTTTTCCTTAGGTTTTCCAGTGGATTTTACAGCCTTTTATGCTTTGTGGCTGTATTAGTGGTTTTGATCACCTGGATTAGATATGATTATAAATGTTATGAACTTGCTGCATGTCTTCCAGCTTTTTAATTGCCTTCCATAACTAGTGTTTGGCACCGTTAAAGTACTTTGAAATATAAATTATGTATGTAAAGGGAAAATTCACTTTGTACTGTAACCTCAAATCTTAGCAGTGGGATAAGCATGACCACCCATGAGAAAATACTCAGGAAAGGCTGAAGCCGAGCTGAGCAAGCTGAGAACACCGCTGTGGCCCACAGACTGACTTGTGTTAATGTACCAAATTCATACCAGAAGATGCCTGAGGGCTCCCTTAGGGTTAATAAATTCTTCTCTAATACAGCAATGTGACATCATCAGCTGGTTTATACATCCTTTGTGATCTATTATTAGGTTTAAAGAAGACTAAATCTCTTTCTTCTTGTCCAGGAATGTTTGGTGTTAAAAAACATGGTCATGTCAGTAAAGTTTCCAAGCAAACTTGGAAGCAGGCAGAATTTGAAGCAACAGTTCCCCTCATTTTTCTGTGTTATCTTTATTCACTCAAGCAGTGTTCTTACCAACTAAACCAAATGCCACTAATCCTAAAAAAAAAAAAAGAAATAGCCAAGTGAATGCTCTGGGCACAGGCCCAAGCTGGTTTCCCCCACCAGAGTGCAAGGAGGGAATGGCTGTGTAAGGACCCCAGTAAACAAAGGGAGATAGGTTGTTTGTTCCCTTTAAATCTTGGCATATGCACCTACAGCATCCCTTGCTGGAGCCACAGTATTAGGATCAGGATGTTTTATTCAGTCAACTGTATGGTAGGGCAAAGTACCTTCCATACTGAATCCTTTTTCAATATCCTGTTCCCATACCAAACATTTTTATATAACCTCCTGAAAGGTAATTCGCTAAAAAGCGTGAAATGGGGGGCCTGCTTATGTTGGACACCTTTGTCAATCTTGCTCACATTAAGATATGCCATAAGAATGGCACTGACATCACTGGTTTGTATTGCAACACTCAGCATAAGCAAAATAGGCAGAATCTTGACTTTCAGGATATAATCACAGCTCATGGAAGCTGTCATTGCCTTCCTTGAGTACAGAATCAGCCCGTCGATAACTCCAGTACTTCTGTTCCATTTTTGTAGAATATCAGAAAGAAAAATACTACTCAGTATAAGTAAGGATGGCAAAATCTCACCCAATTGTTAAAAAATTAAAAATAAACAAATAAATAAATAAATTTGGAGCATTTACCCACACAACCGAATGCTCAGGTTGCACTCTCTAGATATATTTCCTTAAAATATTTTTCTTTCTCACCAAACAAAAGCTTTCCTGCTCTCCAGCAGTAATGCTGTAGTAGAGACATAGATATAAAAAGGCAAGGCTCATGGGGAGTGGTGATAGCTTTTATCAGACAGACATAATCAGGGGAAAAAAAAAGCTCAAGAAGCTGTCAGGCAAACACGCTCCTTTTAAGGTCTGAAAGTAGAGCTGCAATCACAAATCTTTTGTCTCTGAATGCTCCTGAGCCTAATTTCAAAATACCTTCCCCTCTAAACTATTCGCTCCTCTATGGTTTCCATAATGAAAAAAGCCTCCTGTGGATAGAGTTATCAATCCTTGGTCACTACAACCAGCACAAAACCCTTAATGCTATTTAGAGAATGAAAATGGTTCCTAAAACCAAAACAACAAAAAAACCCAAACAAAGTAAAAACCACAAACAAACAAACCAAACAAACAAAAAAAAGGCAAACCAGCCTCTCCTAATTAACCTTAAATTTAATTATTTCTCTTGTTCTCCCTCCCTGAGCTTCATAAACTAATTAGAAGTAAGTCACAGGTTTAAAGATTATTTAGATACTGTTTGATTTTGAGCCATTTCTAAATGATTGCTCTGTATTTTTTTCTTATTTTCTATTTGCTCAGCTCTTGTTGTGTAGCTATTTAGGATGGATTCATCTCCATTCCGTTTCCCAGTAGCATCACTAGAGGGAAAAGATTGTCCTGGGCTGAGGGTGAAGGGCTGTGAAAGCCAAATGACATAACATTTCCCAGGCAGCCACACATGGTCTGCATCCAGATTAGCAAATGGGTGTCATGGACCCTCTAATCCTGGCCTGCCGGCTGAAGGACTCTGCCCAGGTATTTAAATCCAAATAGGGTTTAATCATTAGGGTGGAGACTTCTTTATCAGCAAACTTCTCTTCCAGATAGGGTAATAGAAACCAAATGTCTTTGATCTCAATAGAGACACTGTGCAACCCAAGCCAGGGTGAAACGGAAGGAACCTGACATCTGCCCTCTGAAAGGAAAACTTACTTTCTTCCCCAACTCTTTTAAAATACATTGCAGTGATGCTTGCTGTTGGAAGACTGATTTGTTTGGGTTTGGGAGTTTGTTTGTTTGGTGTTTTTTTAATTGAATTTTCCCCCTTTGCAGAGGATTTAAAGTCTGTCATGAATACCAACAGGGCTGTCCCACAAAATGAAGGAGTGGGGATGGAGCAGTTGATTTGACTCTCAGGCCTGCTGTAGGAATTGCTGCTATGGCAATAGGAATGCTCTCTATAGCATCAATTGCTGACGTTCTGCAGATTTTGAGGGCCCAGCACTGGAGTGTTATGAGAAAGCCCTATGTAACCAAATTAGGTTGTATATAAAAATATTTAGTAAAAAGTGCAAGATCTACTTACTTTTATGTAGCTGTTCTACTAGGTATCTTCTCAGCTGGACAAGAAAAGTTATAGACTGTTTGCAGGGATACCATCCATCCCTATATGACAATATAAAGAAAATCATAGAGATTTGATTCAAAAAGCAGTAGCCTCTGTTAAACTATTCTGACATTTGATGTCTGGAGCTGCCCATGGTGATCACACTGATGCCTGGTGTGGTCTTGCCACTCACCTGCCACAGCACTGTGCTCCAGCTCCCTCTTGCCACCTTCTCTCCTCACCAGGAGCTGTGTTTTGGTTATGTATTTGTAATCAAAACTGGCTACACAAAAGGCTGGTGGTTTGGTTCACTGAAACTTGGAAAACGTTTTGAGTTCCTTCAGACTTATATGAGAAATGGAAGAAAGGTAGATAAATGACAGCTGTAATAGCAAATGTGCCTTTCGGTGGAGTAAGATGGTGCAGTGAGGGCTCCAAGAGGCTGGGTTTTTCTGGTCATCCTTTGCCAGAAGCTGTGTGTAAAGGAATATCTAAAATGGGGAGAGTGAAAAGAGGTAGAGAATATTCAGTAAGGGAAGAGACAATAACTATTTGCATAGCAGTCAAGCAACAATTACATACCACGAACCTGTGAATGGGCACAATAATTTGTGAAGCAGTTACTCTCTTAAGTAATTTGTAATTGCCATAATTAAAAATACATTTTTGTTTCTGTGAGTCCCAAAAAAGTTTCTGAACGTTGACTATATCTACAGAATCATGGAATCATAGAATCATTTTGGTTGGAAGAGACCTTTGGGATCATCAAGTCCAACCATCTGCCCTACTCTACAAAGTTCTCCCCTACACCACATCCCTCAACACCACACCTAATCGACTCTTAAACACAGTCAGGGATGGCGACTCCACCACCTCCCTGGGCAGCCAGTTCCAGGATCTGACCACTCTTTCTGGGAAGAATGTTTTCCTAATGTCCAACCTAAACCTACCCTGCTGCAGCTTGCAGCCATTCCCTCTCATTCTATCGCTAATTACCTGTGAGAAGAGACCAGCACCAACCTCTCTACAATGTCTTTTCAAGTAAAGAACGATGAGGTCTCCCCTCAGCCTCCTCTNCACATCCTTGAGTTCAAGACACAGCTATCTGTTTTAATTTGGCCACCCAAACTTTAGTATGCACATATGTATTTGAATGAAAAAGTTTGCAAACACTATTAGAAAAAAAAACCTCTTTCAAAAAGACATAGAAACTTAAAAATAAAGGCAAGGTTTTATCCAGAACCTATTGTTTTCTTTTTGAAATATTAAAGTGTAAATCTACACCCTAACATCTATCCGAGTCATGGCTTGGAGATAAATTTATAACCAAAAATAAAGCAGCTGCAAGGATTCCAATGACCAGAATCTGAAATTCATGTCCAGAGTGTAACTGACTATTTCTCGACAAATCTCTGTTTTAATCTCAGTTCACCAAAAACATTTACAACAGGAACATCTGTTGTGATTATTCAGATTTAAATACGTTTTTAATGCCTGGAAAGAGATTGTGTTTTACCATCATTGCTCAAAAAAGAAACCATGCTGACACCTGGGGGAATTTTGCTTAGAGGAGACTTAATGTCTGATTCAGACATTTGAAGCACATTTATTTGTGAAACCTTACAGATGTTATTTAATTTTGCTTATTTGGCAAACCGTTTAGGCTGAAGTTTGACTTTTAAACAGATGCTTCAGGTCTGCTGGTTCCCAGGGTGTTGAAGCAAAGGGAGCTTGGCCTGCCATGCGCTGTCACAGCGACAGATGCTGAGAGCCTTTCCTGGGCCGGGATACAGAGAAGTTAGATGCAAAATGCCATCAAGCAACTTAAAAGGGATGGACTCCAGGTGTGCTGGAGTCAGTGAAGCACCCACCCCCAGTTTCACTTGCTTAACTGATAAAGCTATCTCCAGGGACAGCCAGAAGCCAGACATAATTTTCAGGACTTAATGTGTTTCCTTCTTATCTTGGTGATCAGTAGCTGGCTACAGGCCACAGACAAAGAAAGAATCGGTGGGGAATAGACAAGATGACCCTGTTTACTTTCTCAATGGACTACAAATAGTTGGCATGTACTTGCTGTTTACTGGTAGCCCAAACAGCTGTTCCCCTGCCTCTTTATGAAACAGACTTGAGTCTACTTGTACTCCCTTCTGTTCACAGAGGTTTGGAAACAATTCGGTGCGCTCCCAGTTTAACCTCGCTTTTCATTACACGTGGAGCTGCTTGTACTGGAAGATGCAAGAGACAGGACTCAGCTGTGACAGAAATTTCACTGAGGGAAAACCAGCATCAGCCCAGTGGCCAAAAGACTGCAAAATGTGCTTAATTCTAAAAGAAATGGGAGCTTTTCTGCAGAGCAAGGATTGTGCCTGAAATACGTGAAACTCCATTTGTCAAATGGTCCTTCTTCCACAAAATTAAATCAGAGCAAAATTAAATTGAAGCCCAGTAAAAGTGACTACAAACGAAAAAGAAAAATAGGCAGTATTAGCCAAACCAGCAAACCAATACCAACCAAGGAAAAAAAACCCTAAGAAGTTTAATTTTTCACCTGGAGGGAAACGGAGAAGAGTGGCTATTACTACTGCCTCTCTGTAGAAGGTGCTCATCTGGCACATGATCAATAGTGTAAACCCCTAAATTTGGACAGACTGTATTTTTCTCCCACCTGAAATCCATTATTTGGAATTTGCTTATCCCTGGAGCAAAACACCACAGTTGAGCCTGCTGCACTGCTTAAGATTGAAGAGCAACATCCCACTTTCTTAATGACAATCGTGCCAGCACTTCTCTCCTCCTTTCAGCTGCCTTGAGAGCAAACTGCTTTACACAGCAGTTAACCAATACAACGTTCACCATAAGGTCAGCACACGGGATGTGGTCTGACTGCAGTTTCAGAGCATGCCACTAGGAAGTCACCGCAGGAATTCAGTTCTTCTCCTAAAATAATTTTACGCGACTGGTCTTTCTTTGCAGTGACCAAAATATTGCTGGGCTGGAGACCTGAAGCTCAGTGTGTCAATGAATAATTGTGATGGCAAAGCTCAGGGTTGTGTGCCTGCGCTAGCTGCTCACAGATCAGCAACTCATCTAATCCTCCCAGGGCTTTTTGCCATCCCTGACTTACTTGGCCTACTTAGGAAATGCTACTTGCCCTGGTTTTGTCTAGTATTCAGCACCCTTGTGCCTTTAGGTGATGCTGTTAGAATCTGTGTGGGTGTTTACATGCCTCTTGTAGTATCTGAGCACTTCATATTGGAACGCATTTCACTTCCAGCATCCCTCCTTGCTGTGTGAAGCGGGGAGGGGGCAGCCTGTGTGTGGAGGGGTACAATGCGCCGAGGGGTTAAACTTCAACAGGAAGCCTGTGGCAGAGTGAAAAGCTAAGTTTGGGTAACCCAAATCATCACTTTCTCTTTCACCATTAAAACAAACATTCCTCTCAGCTAATCAGTACACAGTAACAAAGGCAGAGCTCAGTGTGCCAGGGCAGTGATCCTTCATCTATTCACATCTCAGATTTACTAGGAAATACAGTATTTCTGTTCTTTAAAAACTAAAGCAATGCTAAAGCCATTGTGATGAATAAATTAAGAGGGCTTTTCCAAACCCATCTATGACTCTTCTTCTACTGATTTACAGATGCCATTTGTGCATAATTGTTTTTTTACAAAGGCTATTTGTGCATAATTGTTTTTTTAATAAAGCAAAGGAAACATTATGAAATAAATCCTGCCTCTCAGGGTAAGGATGTTGTTCCAGCAGAGCTGCCCTCAGAGTGATGCTCACCTCTCCCCAGCCTCCCTTTGCGACTCAGGGTGCACAGTAACAGCTTTGATCCCTGTCTTGAGAGCCTTGCATCTCTGCAATTAGGCTTCAGATAAAAATTACTCCAGCCGAATATTGCAACAAATGTTTAGATGAAAACCAAAAATGTCTACATCTGCTGGTTTGCTCTCAAACTCCTACTTTCTTTGAAGAAAAAAAATTCAGTCGCATTTCTTACTGGGGTCTGATGGGTGGCTCCTGGTTAATCTCTGTCTGTCTCCCTGGTAACAGTCAAAGGAGACGACCCAGAGGTGGGCAGGGAGCGGGGAGAGAGCCTCCTGCCGCTGTTCCTGTTATCAGGGTCCATCAGCAGGTGACTGTTTCTCATATCCAGGAACAATAAATGCAGCCCGTGGCTAAGGGAACAACCACGCAGTTTTCTTCAGAAGTCCCAAAGAGCATTATCAACTCTCCAGACTCTGAGACGGAAGGTTCTCTAAAGACTCAGGTCTTGTATTTTATGCTGCCTGTTTGAAATGTACGCAGACACCACAATTCTTGTGATAGTTTGCCAAACTAACAGTTATTTTTTATTTTATACAGTCTTTATTCAAGGAACTTTTACCCACTATTAGAAATACTGTGCTCTCTCTCAGCTTTTGTGTAATTTGAATGTTTAGCTGGTGTGACAACAGTAAGTCACAGTTTACTGTGTTCCCACCAGCAAGCTGTGTGTATATTTTACCTGACCTTTTTTTTTCCATGTCACATCAATAAGCAGCTGAGCATCTGCAGAAAAAAAAGGAGAATCTATAGCACAGCAACACGGACGCTGCAGCTCACGCCTCTGCCGAGGAGCCAACCTCTGACAGACCCAAGCACTCTCCAAGCAATGGCAATCTACCTCATGTGGTCATTTTTAATAACTGTTCTGCAAGACTCCTGCTTAAAATGATGAATTATAATGACTTGCTGTCAAACCATGTTTCAAGGTAGCATCTGCTCATGAAGAACATCAAAATAATTAAGCAGAAACAGAAGCGCAGCCAAAGTCATTCCCTTGCTTAAAAGCAGCATGTGAGTATAGCGAAAAAAAGTGTCAAACTGGCACAGGGTAAGGAATTTGACCCAGGTAACATCTGGAACCCAGTGACTGTCAGAAGGGAGAAGGATCAGAAGCTCCCATAAACAAAACCCTTCCCTGACAGAAGGAAGCTAGCAGAAATGACTGAATTACAGATCATGCTCTGGCTTCAGATCCAGCCTTATGCCCAATGCAGTAATAGGTGAAAAAGCAAAGGCATTTGGGCACATTTGTTCTTGGAGCCAGTGGTGATCCTTAAGCTCTCAAGTGACCTGCCTAACTCCTGACAAACACGTAAAGCTCTGCTATTCCCTGGGCGAATGGCTACTTCATTCAAAACTGCAAGAAAACAAGAAGAAATAGAAGCAAAGCAAGATGACTTGCCATTCTTCGGAGGGCAAAACTGCGGCATGCTCCCCACACCCTTGAATCCCTTTGGCTACCTGCTGAAGGACCAGGTATGGCCAAGCAGTGGAACAAAGCTCCTTTCCAGCTCCAGCATGGTTGGGCCCTCAGCCTCCAAAGATGCCACTATTTTCACATGGAGAAAAATAATTTCCTTCAGCATTACAGAACAATGACCCACTGAAAGTCAGCTCGACAAAAGCAATGCACCACAAGATAGCTGGCCTCCTTCGAGATGTATCTGAGGCTAAAAGAAACCTCAAGACACAGCTCTGCGGTCACTCAAGAATGACCTACCCCCTGTGAAGTCCCAGTAGGGAACAGTGACTCAGAGATACACAATTATTTATTTCAAGACAGTTCCCATGGAGACTAAGTTTGTCAGGAGAGGTATTAGCTCTTATTAGAGCATTCTCATCTCATGCACTCCCATTATGCTTGTCCCTGTTGTGCCCATCAGCTGTGTGGCCTATAGGGAGCTCCCAAAACCAGACCTGCTGTACCAAACCCAGCATGCCTGGTCTCAGACACAGAGGATGCTTGGCCCAGCATGGGGTGGTTTGCCTGGCACTCGAATGTGGGAAAGGGCAGAGCGAGCCCCTTCGGCAGCACCCCTTGGACGTTGTTCTCTCAGAGCAGCGCTGGCACAGCTAGTGACTGGGTGACCCCTCATCATCTGGAGTAACAGAGTTGGCTCGGGAGTTAGGATCAACCCAGTTTTCTTGTGGGTTGCGAGACAGTCAGAGAGAAAAACATCTAAATAATTGAGAGACCAAACACTCTTTCTTAATATATATTTTATATCACTTAGTAATGTGCGTGTAATACCATGCTTCACATGCAACAGAAGGGCTCCTTTCACCAGAGATCTTGCCACCTACTTTCAGGTAACAACCTGATGAGAAAAATACCATGGAAGAATAATATTGGGTTCAGAGAGGACTTTGATTAATTTCATAAAATTACGGGGTGACTTGGTAAAGACACCGGCATCATGTATGGATGCAGATGCTTGCTGGTTAAGGGGGACACATGTATGGAGCCCAGTTTTGGTCCATCTGCTGGGGGCTGAAGTGACACTCGGGTGGGAGCTATCAGGGTGTCTGCAAGATCTCTGTTGCCTGTGTGAGCCAGGCTCTGTGCTCTGGGCAGCTGTGCCCGGGAGGTGAGGATCACAGCTTTGCTCTGAGCCCTCCTGAGAGCCAGAAGATCCCAGGGAGCCGCTTGTGCAGTTGGCTTCATGTGTGGGTCTGCCCTCTGCCTGTGCTGAACAGCTTCCTGCTGTCAAAATGGGAGCAAAAACAGCTATGGGAAAATGTGTTCCCCAGGGATGCCTGCAGAGATTTAGCAAGAAGATGACATTTGCTGAGTTTTGGTGAGGTTCTTCACCTTTTTATGGAAGACAGAGCACCTGGCAAAGGAATGGTACCATCAGGCCTAAATCAGCCTGGTTAGGTATTCAGTTTATTCAGTTCCTCTGATTTGAAGTGTGATAACAGATACAGAGAAATCCCACTTATTGGGAAAAAACACAGAGCTGGCAACAAAACACGGAAAGAAAAACTGACAGTTCTTTTAAATATGTCTTTGGTTCCTGGAACCTTGGCATGCTGTCATATTTTTCTGACTTACTTAAACAGATACTGTAATTTCCCCCGTAGCTTAAAGAAAACAGCTAGGGAGGAATCAGTGGTGGTTTGCCATTGATTTCAAAGATGCTAGGATTAATAATCTAGCATTTAGGTACAAACATGCAAATGATATGTAGCACAATGTCTGAATGTGCCACATCTAGGTATAAGCACAAAAAGCTGCTGTTTCTGGAAAATGTCTTTCAGTCATCAGTAATACTAGCTGATACACTACTACAAACATTCATTTTAGCCTAGTAATCAAGACAGATATTTTACAGTAGATACACCTATATATTATTAATATTTAAACATTTCTGCTAATATATCATGCAATAAGAAATGGAAATAAAACTTGACAGCTGTAAGTAATTGGGAAAATGGCTTCATGGAATTAAAAATTTCTACAATTTTTTTTTTTTTATCTTCAATGCTTTTAACTAATAATCTGACTTTTCTATTCATAATAGGTAAGCTACACATTACTCAGACTCTCTGTCATCTTAACTAATTCCCCAGCTTCTCTATAGGGAAGACCTGTTTATCAGTACTTTGCTGAGAACAATAATGAAGTACTCAGTCAGTAATTCTGTTAACTTTTAACTTGAAAACCTTAACAATATTTTTTGTGCTGGAAACAGAAGTACACATCTGCTATCATTTCCTTTCATACAGCTTCATGTAATTATAATTTATTAATAAATAGGTGAACTGCTGCATCATTTGAGCAGACTTAAGTGTACTCAGGTTCATTTGAGGTAATAAAAAATTCCTCCATATGTGTAACTGCCTTGTTGCTCTGAATAAACACCGATAGCCACAAAAGTACTACAATATTCAATCCCCCACTGAACTCGAATAAATGAAAGATGTGAGTTCTGTAGCCATCTGATAGGCTCGTACTCCAGTCAGTAAAACAACTCCGTATTTTCAGGTGTCTACTAAAAATGAATAGAGCTTGAGACCTTTGGCATCTCACAGGGCAGCGATTCAAATTTCCAGACAGAATACTTGGTTAATAGTGGGAGGCTGTCTCTTTTATAGCACTTGACCAAATAAAGAGAGTACCTCTTCTACATTGTAAAACAGTGGAAGAGACACGGGCAATTAGCACAAGCAAAACATTTTCACTTGATAAGTCAATCTATCTGAGCTGTTTTTTCTGCCCTGTCAGCAGTGTCTGAAAACAAAGGAGACACAGCAGCCCCAGGAGACAGCTTGTCTGCCCGACCATTTTTCTGGGGGATCTCTTTATTTGTTTTAGAAAGTACATAGCAAACCATCTTAGGTGTCAAAATTTAATATGCCACATAGCATGCGGCAGCAACTGACACCGTGGGACATGTGAAAAGCTATACCAAACCGGTGTCTTTAGGGAGCATACTTCTATTCTTCGCCCCCGCCTCCCTGGTTATCACAACAATCCCTTAAATAGGCAATAAGACCTGGTCTTGTCTTGAGCGATTTGATAAGCAGTTGATAACCAATGGTTTATTAAGCTCTTGGAGTATATAAGCCACAAGGTTTTCAGCCTGCCCCTGCACTTGAGAGTTTGACAGCTCCCTGCTTGGCAGCTCAGGAGTCACTGGAAGATGTTCTTAACTGCAAAAATACTTGGTTTTGCTCTGAGTGGTTTCCTAAGAGTGGCCACAGGCTTCGACATTGGATTATCCACAAAATGTGTGGTGATACCCAAGGAGATGGACATGTGCCACAAGATTGGGTACTCGGAAATGAGGCTGCCCAACCTGATGGGACACACAAGCATGGCAGAGGTTATCCTAAAATCCACCACCTGGCAGCACCTTGCGCATATGGACTGTCACCCTCACATGAGGACATTCCTGTGCTCCCTGTTTGCACCCATCTGTTTAGATACGTAAGTACCGCAGCACAGTACAAAACTTCAGCCTTTATTTGCTGGAACAGGGATCAAATGAAATGCATGTTTATTCTAATCTAAAGGCAATTTCCACTTTTTTTCTGAAATAATTCTGTTAACTTTTCAGTACCCATCAGAAAGAAAAGTATTGAAAACCTGTTCCACTTAAACTTTTGTTTCCCTTGGGAAAGCGAATGCTGTTGTCAAAGGATATCATCTTTTATTTTGTTACAGTTGACATTTTATTCCTGTTAATTTAGGATCGAGGCACCTATTGCAAATAGAATCAGGCTCATGCTGAAGCTCTTCTCAGGTTGCCATAAAAAGTCTTTTAAAAACTGTGACTTAGCCTTGTAAGCACAGTGCAGTCCATACACAGACCGCTTGCACAGTTTGCATGGCGGCCGCTTCTAGGGTTACATTGAAGGATGTTAAATGTCCATGGAGATGATGTCCTTCTTGCAGAGAAATCACTGTTGCAATGGTTTCTGTTATTGCCGAGTGACTGTAACTCATTCAGCCCGGTATTTCCCCCGGCGGCAGGTTTATCCACCCTTGTAGAAGCATGTGTGTTGCCGTCCGTGACAGCTGTGCCCCGGTGCTGGCCTGCCACGGACACCCCTGGCCGGACAGTCTGGACTGCGACCGATTCCCTGCGGACGAGGACATGTGCCTGGCGTCTCTTACCAAGGAGTATAAACACCTGCACAAAGGTAGCTGGAAGATGGCAGAGGGCAGGGTGGCTGTAGTCTGTGTCCCTTGGTATCAAGGAGATAGCCTTCCCAGCCAGTCTGTGATTGTCTGTCCATACTGCTTCACCTTGACTGCCCAAATGGCAGGGAAAGTGCTAGTATGTGCAGTGCAAGCTGCAGCAGACCTCAGATGGTATAAATCAGCATCACCTCAATAAAATAAAGCATAGATAGTCTATGCTTAGATAGAGAAGGAAGGCAATTATCACCCTGCACACAGCTGTGGGCAGTAGCATACCCACATTGATTTATTTTGAGGTCTCTTTATAGACTTATTAATGGCCCTTATCAAGGATAAAGGGCACTCCCAAACTTATATATTCACAACTCTAGTGCTGATGAATACAGGGCCACTGACAGAACCACCCACCTTAGCCACAGTAAAACCAATACGGTATGAGATGCTGTATTTGCTGCTGATAATTGAACTTGTCAGGCTGAACAAGGGATGAGTGGGCACAGAAAAGGAAAATCCTTTTCATTCCTGGCCATATTTTCACATTATCCCTGACCAATTCTGTATTTTCTCTGTCACCCCTGTGGTTATACAGTGGGCTCTCAGCTTTGACAGCACAGAACCAACACAAAAGAGTCTAAAAGATAATGATGAAACTTTGCCATTTCTTACCAGTCCTACCAAAGCCCGCCTGCCAGGCCTGCCCAGCAGTGGAGGAATTCTTTACACACAAAAGAGTTCTTGAAGTTTTCTGTGACAATGATTTTGGTAAGTCCTTGCTAATATGGCAGCTACTAAAGAGACCAAGAGCTCTCCTTCTAAAATGCTTTAAAACTGGGATTAAAATAGCTGACAGTTTCTGCTGGGATTTCAGTTTTAATCCTATAAGCCTGGCAGTGGAGAACTTTTCGTTGTTTATCAAAGCATGTTCTTTCTAATCCAAATATAAGTAGGATCTATTTTGCATGAAAGATGTATTAATGATCTGTTTTACAATCAAATAACTCTTCTGTTCTTGTCTATTTGGCTCCATTGTAGTACAACCTGCTTTATGGAAAATATTTCTGGCAAAAGCAGCCAAATAAACAGTTTTGCCTTTTATTCATGGTTAAACCTCAGTAAAGCTTTCCTCGTTTCACCAGTGAATGGTGTGTCCTCATTACTTGTGTGCACGAGTAGCTTGTAATACATGGCTTACTGAAAAGGGAACTCGGGACAGCGAATCAGTAAACTGAATTATTACTCCATGTTGCCTTACCGGAGTGAGAGGTGACACTTCTGAGTTTGCCCTAGAAACTTCCTACAAAGCCCTCTGAAGTCAATGTAAAGACTCTCAACAACTTTGGCTGGCTTTAACTCAGAGAAATGTCATGCTAAGAAGTGTTGGTGGAGCCAAGCGGGGAAGGTAGATGCCTATAATAAAAAGGGAGTGTCTAATAAGAGGGTGGTGTCAGCAACCATTACTGGCTATTTTTGCCGAGGGGTTCATAACATGGAAAAAAAGTGAGTTTCAGGAGCATTACTTAGGCAGAATGGGCAGCCTTGTGACACGAGACCAACGCCACCAGCTTGCAATGCCTAATTATCCAAAAGTCTAACATAGATGGTGATGGTAAAAATACATTATACACCTTTGTGAAACAAATTCTCTATTATTCCATGAAAAAAATCTCTACTACATAACCTTTATTTTCTAAAAATATTTCAGAATGTATACCGCTGCTGGAGAAGGCTTTGCTGCACTCTATCAGCATAAACTATGATAGTACTTTCAAGGAATTGTGTTGCTTTCATTGTGAGTGTTTGTTTCTGCATTTGAGTAAACAGAGTGACTTACATATTTCCCTTTTTTGATTTAGCAGTGAAAGTAAAGCTGTCCAAGAAGAGAACAGTATTTGGTGACCACGAGTATAACATTGAATGCCATGTGGAGTTCGTTACGCAGGGCTCACTCTTGCCTTATGAAACTCAGAATATGATACAACAGTGGCTGCTTATCAATGCAAACTGCACGCAGAGGATGACCCCCACCCATCGTCCCATGGTGTATCTCCTTGTGGGGAATATTGAAGAGGGGGTCATTTTAGTAAACCAGGTTTATCGTTGGCAGCGGAGGGACCTGCAGCTGACTTTGGCCACACAGAAGTGGAGACACCATAAATGCTTGTAAATAGTTGTCGTATTATCTGTAAAAAAGATTGTTATACTTCTCATGCCAAACCTATCTTGTAAATAGGAATGTACTATAAATTGAATGTAAAGACTTAATTTCCTTTTAAATTGTATTATAGGTTGAACTTAAACCCCGGTGTTACTAGGCCTCCTTTCTGTAGCGTTCCAGCTATTCGCATCAAGTTTGAACTCGGCTGAGCATGTATAAATGTTTCTTTGAGTTTTTGCAAAAGATATTTTGTAATATGTTCAAAAGTTGGCATAAAACAGTTTTAATTCAACTGACTACCTTTAATGTATTTTGCTATGTTGCCCACCCTTACATTTTCTCCAGTTACCTAAACCTTCCCTTGCTTAAATGTTTGATTAATCCATCTCATTTTCTCCCATTAGAGTATTTTAAAAGAAGGCAGCCCTCTGCTGGTAGCTTTTGCTGGAATGAAAGTGTAACACATGGGAAAAAGTAACTCTAAGCATCATATGGTGGTCCAAGCTACAAGAAGATTTAGTTACTGGGACATCATTTTACAATGACAGAGCTGGCAGTGTCTCAGTGTTATCACCTGAGAGCACAGGCTAAATGCAGGTTTTGAAACCTTTTATTCTTGCGTGACCATCTTGAACGGTTCAACTGGAATCTAAATTAGGCCCCCTCTACCAAAAAGTCCCTATTCATTTTCAGACACATTAAAAANCCAAGTGCAGGACCCGGCACTTGGCCTCGTTGAAGACCATGCCATTAACATTGGCCCATCTATCCAGTCTATCCAAGTCCCTCTGTAGAGCTTCCCTGTCCACAAGCAGATCAACACTCCCACCCAACTTAGTGTCATCTGCGAACTTACTAATAGTGTTTTCTATATCCTTATCTATATCATTGATGAAAATATTAAAAAGGAAAGGCCCTAGTACTGAGCCCTGAGGAACACCACTTGTGACCGGCCGCCAGCTGGATTTAACTCCATTGAGCACCACCCTTTGGGATCGTCCGTCCAGCCAATGCTGGATCCAGCAGATCGTACGTTCGATAATATTCAAGAAATGCAAAATATTAACGTAGCCACAAGATTAGCAATTTGAAGGTCCGTGCAATACACTGACATTAAAGACCTTGTGATGATGGACAGAAGTTGATTTAATTTTAGTTTACTTTCCAAGCTCCTGATGATCCCCCGCTCTATCACTTCCACCATGAACTGGAAAACTATTAGAAATTGAGGGGGAAAAAACTGAAACAACCTGTATTCAGTTTATGTTGTATAATAAAGTCACTGCTTGGAAAAAAGTAGGTTGTTCAAAAGCTCATTTCGTTTGAACCTGCTGAGTCTGTGCTGGTCCCTGCAGGCAAAAATGGTAAATATTTAAAGAATCCTGTCATGGCTCTACACACGCCCACGGCTCCTGTCAGGGGCTGCCCAGGGTGATGGGCAGCCCAGTGGCCACTGACCTACTCAGGACCTGTAAGAGAAGCACCAGCCCTGAGGCTTGCCGTGAAGAGTCAGGCTGGCTGCTGGTTCCTGCATTACTCTGCAAAAATGAAGAAGTAATAATTTTACTTCAAGCTTTTATTTTATTTCTCTTTACATTAGATGATACAGCCTGGAGAAGAGAAGGCTGTGAGGAGACCTTATAGTGCCTTCCAGTACCTGAATGGGGCTGACAGGAGAGATGGGGAGAGACACTCTTATTGCAGAGTGTAATGTTAGGATGAAGGGTAATGGTTTTAAATTTAAAGAGGGGAGATTTATGGAATCACAGAATCATCAGATTTGGAAGTGACCTGTAGAGATCATCTAGTCCAGCTCCCCTACTAAAGCAGGATTGCCTATAGCACATTACTCAGGACTGCATTGAGG
>VZTM01038011.1:565988-584587 GCA_013400555.1 Jacana jacana
GGGATGGGGAGGCCTGTGCGGGCCTGCGATCAGCTCCTCCGCAGCCTGCCCTTGGGGCGGCTGGAGGGACCTGCACCAGGAGATTTCTGCACCAGAAGTACCTGCACCGAGGTGCTGAATGTCCACACAGTCGTGAATCCTGCCTGCCTACCTACCTACCTCCAGTTACAAGGTCTGTGCCATTAGCTTGGCCCCGCTGCCTTGCTCCTCAGTCTTACCAGGGCTCCTCCTAAATGATACTCTTTGATTTCATTCCCTGAGTACAAAGTCTGAAGTGCAGAATTGTCATGCAAGCAGATAAGCTGCAACATGTTTATTCTCACTAGCTAACACAATATTAAGTTTGTTTATTTCTTGCCTGAAATAATGTCTTGGGATTTTTGTTCGGTTCCGTCTGTAGCAATGGCTTCAGGAACAGCGCTGATCTACGATGAGGAGATGACCACTCATAAACTGCTCTGGAATGAGTAAGTCACTGCCTTATGAGCAGATTCTTACTAGGACTTCTGAGAGAAGTACCAAGTAAATGTACTTTTCGTACACGCAATAGGAAATACCTAATTATAGATAATCTGTCATTTTCCTACTAAAGTCTCCTTTTGGGAAAAAAAAATAATTTTATTCCCAGTTTGTATCCAGATGCCATAATGATAATCAGGAGATAGTTTTGAGAAGCTCTAGGCCTACAGACTGGTAGGCCTTAATAAGAAGTGCTAGCTTTAAGCATGAGTAGGTCCCTAAATTAAGTATTTTAAGCTAAATAATTTTTTTAACAAGATCTTAGAAAAAAATTGTAGATACACTCACTCAGCTGAAACCCATCAATTAAATTCAATCAGAAATTGGTATATGCCACTTCTTTAAATTCACATACATTAGATTAGTACCTTTGCAGTGCTGAGAGTAACAGTCAACTATGTTCTCCTCCAGACCCATTTCTTCTCTATTCACCTATACTGTAATCTAGAGCTTCTCATTCCTGTGCCCTTAGTTAAGCATTGCTACTTTCTGTGATGAGAGAGGAAACAAAAAATGATGCTATGGTTTTTCTATTTAAGAAACATATATAATCTTCTGGTTATGACTTTAGAACCAATTTTTGGTTCAATTCCAAAACACAAAGTGTTTAACAATTTTATTTTTCTTTTACTCTCACATACCCACCTATGAAGGTAATGAGTCTTCTGACAATGGGAAGTTAAAAAGCTAGGCACTATGAAGTGATGAAGTATATTTGTTAGCTGTGCTGGTATGGTATCATAGTAATACAATTACTGCTTATTTTTAGTCCTGTTTGTGATATTGAAGTGCCGGAAAGACTGTCATCCTCCTATGAGCAGCTTAAACGTTACCATCTTGTGGAAAGGTGTGTCCATGTGCCTGTGAGAGAAGGCAGCGAGGAGGAGATCCTGTTGGTTCACAGGTCTGGAACTTACTTTCATCACCATTCAGATTAATTCAGTGAAATAACAGATCTCATACCTCCAGGTCACGTTTTGCTCCATTTGAAAACGTCTGCTCCAAAACCTAATGGCTTCCAGTAATTTCAGTGGAAAGTGTGTCACACTTAGGCAAATAACACTGAGTTTGGTGTGGGTGCTGAAGTATGAATCTGCTATTCCACTAAATCGCTGTTCTCAGTCTTCGGCTTCTTAAGCAATGAATGCTGATATATACATAAGATTAGACCTTTAAAAGTGTAGAAGAATGGGTATTTCTATAGAGAGATAATTACCTCCTCCTTCTCCCAAGCATCTTTGAGACACCGAATCAAAGAGAAAAACTTAGCAGTTAATTCAAGTGTTGGGGAAGTTCAGAGGAACAGCAGCCTGTCCATTCTGAAGTTGTGGCAATGAAATCTGTTCTGGCATTTGTCACCTCTGTGAGATCATTCTGCATCCAACTGCGGTCTCATCCAAGAAATCTCCTGATTTGTTTTCACAATATGCTGCAACTAGCATTCCAGAGCACCTGCTGGACTTCTGAAATCTCACAGAAGGTCCCTTTTAATGTATATTGTGTTACTTTATTTACACTTTGCATTAAAAAAAGTTACAGGTTTATTTGTTTAGTGAAGTATTGTGTTAATGTCTCTGTCCTCTTCAGTTTGGAACACTTGGAAGTGGCGAAAAGCACGCAGACAATGAATGAAGAGGAACTGAAAAGAGTCTCTGGAAATTATGATGCTTTTTTCTTTCATCCGGTGTGTAAGTTAAACTGCTTCTTCTACTGTGAGGTACAAGTATTAGTGGTTTTGCATCTTAGTGGAACTTTTCTAAGTAGGAGAAAATTAGCAATAAATTTTTTTGCTATTTAAGTAGACTTACATATATTTGACATTATTGTTACCTGTTTCCAGTTTAGTATAATATTGTACTTTAAATTGGTTACGCGTCCTGTCGTCTATTCCGTAATTGCATCATGCAATTAGAGAGCACTATAAAAAATCAAATCTGGAGCACTACAAAAATATAGCACTGCTCCAATTTTAGCTGTATTTTTGTCACTCGATGTCACTGTAGACCAGTAGTGAGCTACAAATGACATTTTGGTAACAGTCGCTCTTAAATGTTGTGCCAGGTCATGGAGGTGAAGTCTTTCATGGTTTGTTTCTGTAAGGTTTCAGTCCCTTTTAGTCAAAGACGCCGTGTAATTCCACCAGTCAGTTCAGTATATCCATCTCATGCTTTTTAACTGCTCCAGAGAGAACATCCTTCTGAAGGATATGACAATCACAGCTAAACCTAGTAGAAAAAAAAATTTGTGTTGTAAAATTCAGCTTTCATCTCCCAGCGTGCAACCTCAGTAGAGTAGGCTTATGTCAAGACAATTTGCTGCTGGGGTGCAAAACACACCATGGGTGATCAGGTTAAAACAAGCTGAGGAGTGACTGATGACAACTAGGCAATTCTCTTTTTCAGAACACTTACCGCTGCGCCAGACTAGCAGTAGGAGCAACTTTGCAGCTGGTGGATGCTGTGATGTCAGGAAAAGTGTGCAATGGAATGGCATTAGTAAGGTAAGAAAATATGTGAGAAAGTCTTCACTTCTCCCTGGAATTTCCTCAGTTGTGAATAACCGTATAAAACTTTGGGTTAGACCTCCAGGTCACCACAGCCAGAGAAATGCAGCGAATGGGTTCTGTTTGTTCAACAACGTCGCCATTGCAGCAGAGTACGCAAAACGGAAGCACGGGCTACAGAGGTAAGTGCGTGGTTGCCCCTAGAGAAGCTTATCATACACAAGTATGGCACTTGGGTAATGGTTTGACATTGTGCTTACCATACACAAGTATGGCACTTGGGTAATTGTTTGACATTGTGCCGTTTTAGATGAATGAGCGTTCTGGATGTCATGTAACTTTTGGGATAGCAAACATTATTCATCTGTACTTCCTTTGGATCAAGGTGATGCGGGTCTTCCACTGAAAGTTTTCTTTTTCTCACCTATGCAGAATCCTAATTGTTGACTGGGATGTGCACCATGGGCAAGGAATTCAATATCTATTTGAGGAGGATCCCAGGTTTGAAGGATATTTTATTTATTTATTTATGTTAGTTGGTCAAATATTGCTTTCCTCTGTAATGAACAAGATTTCTTAACTTTCTAAAACTAGAGTCTTACAAAACACAAGACATTCTCCTTGCTATTTTAGTCACTCTGTTGTTTTCACTTGGTATCAAATAGAGAGAGGATTCTAATAGAAATATATAAATGTGTTCCACTGTAAAGAATAACAGTCCGGATAAGCAGTATGACTACCTTGGTTTGCCAGTAGTAAGATCCCTCCGTGACAGTGTCCAGGTTATATCTCTATTCTCTCTATTGCGGAATCTCTCAGTTCAAGTATTCCAGCGGTGGTTGGAGAAACCAGGAGCTTTATATTGTTTTTTGAAAAGCCCCAGACTTAGATTCTGGAAACAAGTCTGCTCTTCTGAAAATCCCTTGTCATTGATGCATGCATACAGTACATTTTTAGCAGCTCTCCTAGGTTAATTTTGATACAGGACCTACTGTACCAAGTTTTGCAGATCAAGTCTGCTAAGAGAATTAAGGGAAAAGGATGATTCTGTTTTCATGCTTTCAGTCAATACAGCCACCAGGTTCAGGATATAAAGTCAGTTTCAGAACCTTTTTGTCAAGTTGCATTTCTTCTATCTTTCAGTGTTTTGTATTTTTCCTGGCATCGCTATGAACATCAGGACTTCTGGCCCTCGCTTAAAGAATCAGATTACGATGCTGTGGGTCTGGGACAAGGAAAAGGTTTTAATATAAATCTGCCTTGGAATAAGGTAAATGTAAACATCACAACAGAGCAAACGCAATAGCTTTCTATCTCATGCTTTATGTAACACTTTCTCAGGAGTGCACTGCTTTGCTTGCTTGGCAGATATCTCAGTGCCTCCTTCCTGTCAGTGGAATGCCTGCTAGGAAGTATGGCTGAGAATATTAGAATGTTGAGGTTTGTTTCTTTGTTTTTGTTAATAAAAAAAAAGGAGAAAAACATGCACATATTCCTTTTTTCTTGAATATCTTGTCTAGGTATCAAAACAGAAAGTGTTTCAAATGAGACAAATGGTAGATATTTATGTACTTTACTTAAATGGAGTTTCTCTTACTTGAACTCATAAAATTCCCTTATTTTTAACTTTTGATGCTATCTTTCCCTGAAGTGTTGAAGAACCTTAGGAAATTTATTATTCCAACAGGAAAATATGACCTATATTTCTGACATTTTGCAGGTTGGGATGGGAAATTCAGATTATCTTGCTGCATTTTTCCATGTGTTGCTTCCAATGGCTTTTGAGGTAATTTTTACTGCTCTGCTATTTGAGTAGCAAAACAAAGACTGCTTCCCAAGTACTTCTTCATAAACAGGTACCATCTAATATTTTGTAGAAAAGCAATGATTGCCAGTAGCACAGTTAACACATTATTTCTGCTGGTATGAATAGTGTCCTGATCAACTGAATAATATTTATGGAATGTTAGCTTTTAAATAATCAATATCAATCTGCAACTTCTCTATCAGGAATGAAAATAGTATAAAAGGGTAATCTTAGTTTTTATTCAAGGAGCATCTTTAGTTGTGTTCATAATCCCGCTTGAACATGGTACAGTTGAAATCTAGTACAAAAATGAAAATAGAACATTAGAATGTAGCACAACTCTCTGTTTTATAACAGTTTGATCCTGAACTGGTTCTTGTCTCTTCTGGATATGATTCTGGAATTGGAGACCCCGAAGTAAGTAACTCCTTGTGGCCTTTGTGTTGTCAGTCATAAAGTCATGAATCTCTTTGCAAAATATTCCTACCTCTTAAATGTCCTGTGATTGCTAGGTGGCACTAACTTTGACCAAGCTAAAAATACATGTTTGAGTCCTTAAGCTGACCCCAGCTCATTAAAGACTACAAGATGTGCAGACACAAATTATCCCTTAGGCGTAATTACTGTGGTGTTTTTTCCACCTTTATTTAAAGTAGTTGGTTTGGCATTTTGTTGGATACAGTGAGAGCCAAATGTTCTGGTGTTACAACTCAGATTTGGGTATTTCAGATTAGGGCAGGGGGTGGGGTGTTACAGTGGTTTTTATTAAGGGTTTTCTTTCTTAATTTTTTTTTTTATTATTATTTAGGGCCAGATGAATGCCACTCCTGAGATTTTTGCCCACCTTACCCATTTCCTGATGCAGTTGGCTAAAGGAAAGCTGTGCGTCGTCCTGGAGGTAAAGACTTTGGAAACTCCCACGGGAAGGCTCTTTTTATTAGAAAGCTAGAAGCTAGGAAGCCAAACTTCTTAAAAAAATCATTCTTTTTGTCTTTCCTTTGAGAATCAGGAATGCAAAAATGGCTAAGATTTGACAATGCTCTTATACATTAAAAGAAATGAATGTTTTAAAACCTGTTTTTTTTAAACTTAGATTTTTGAAGCAGAAAAGCGTATGCTCATTGTTCACAAAGCCATATCCTCCACAGATACGTTCAGTCCTTGTGAACAGTGACTGATCTGCTGCTCTGGACAGTCCCAAGTCCATTAAAATGTGTTTAGTGAATAAGCTGCATTACCAGTTTTTCACAAGTATGTTGTACTCCAGAAGAGTTTAAAAATCCTTTAACCTAAATATACTCATATTTAGTAGTGGAGCCCTTACTTAATTCCCTGCTTTTTGATTAAAAGCCTCTATGCAAGCTCTCTTTTTTAAGAGCTCTTTTTATTTATTTATTTTAAAGCAATTAAAAATACTTCCTCCTTGTGAAATCTAGATTTCTGCACCCTATTTCTGCTGCATGTTAAAAAACATGGTGGCTTTTCAGGTAAATAAGTGTGTGAAAATACTGCCGTCAGTAAGGTCTCTAAGAGTGAACGTTTATGAATTGATTCACTTACCCTCTGTTTTGTGTGGTCTGTCTTTCATCATCCTTGTCCAGATATTTCTGTCTACTGGCTGAAGTGCAAATAAGCCAGGCCTCCTAATGCAGATGAGGTGACTGCTCCACGGGTGGTGTGCAGGGAGCAGTCTGTCTTCTGCAATCTGTCTTCAGTTGTTCTCCAAATTCTGCCAAGCCTTTAGGACAATCATATCTTAAAATTTTCAGGCTGTGGGAGGCTGTGCGTTTCCCTTGTACAGACATTTTAGACAAAACTTCCACTAGAATTCCTCATGGATAGGAGTGGAGAGGGCATATGTTTCCAGGGTTTTCATAGCAAAATCATGATTGATTTCTAAAATTATTTGAACCATGATAAAGTGAGTTGAATCATGAGATGTCAGTGAAGTTCAGCAAGTAGCCTCTACCTTACTGTTTTCAAATGGAAAGTCTTTGACTTAGATGTACTTGATATCATCTTCTGTTTCTATAAATTCAAATATATTTCAAAAGTTTAATTTATTTTCCACAATGATATTCAGATAGATGTCACCAGTAGTTGTTCCTTAGGTGACAAAAAATACTTTTTTCTAGGGTGGGTACCACTTGAAGTCATTGTCAGAATCAGTCTGTATGACCGTAAAGACTTTGCTTGGAGATCCTGTACCTCAAATAACTGGAGAAATGGCACCTTGCCTAAGGTAAGCATATGAAGAGTTTTAGAACAACCCACATGTTTATCAAAGAGAATAAAGACACACATGCTTTGACATTTTGCTGAAGCAAGGTTTTAATGTGATGCTTTATAGTATATTATTTCCTGCCTTGGATAACTTGCTTTCCAAAACAGTCATCCAAGGTATGGTTTTGTATACTTTTGTTTCTGAAATCATTTCAGGTTGTGAAAACTTCTTAATGGCTTAGAATTTTATGCTATTTATCCTTGAGCCTTGTTATCCTGTGGAGATCTGTCTTGCTCAAAGTTGAGACAGTCCTCCTGTAATCATGGCAAGGCCAATTAGTAGCAGCCAGTATTTGTGAAAGTATGTAATTGCAAGGATTAGTTCTTCAGCTCCAGAGCCACCACAGTTGCTGTAGTACAGCAATGGCTGGAGCTAACCTCTCCCTCACCAGTGAGAGCTCATGCTCTGCAGAGCCAGTCTTGATAAATCCTTGTGTTTCTGGAATTGGGAGTATAGAGGCCTGGGGTGTGAAAGCACTGGACTGTGTAGAGCTGTACCAAGATAATTAAACTTGGGGTCTAACTTCATTTTGGAGACACTAAGATTGTGTTTGCACGGTGGTGAATCTGACCCAGTAGAGCAGTCTGAATCTTGAGTCTGAATCAGTCCCATGTCTCAACAGTGTCTTTCTCTCTGCCTGTCTGTACCATCTCCACATCTTTGTGTTGCCTCTTCTATCTCTTTCCCACCTAAATAGTTGTTCCACGCCTTTTTTCAGCAGTAATGCTCCTCACACATTTTGGTGGCAGCACCTACTGGTTGGCTGTGTTGGTTAAAACACAGAGCTCAGGTCAGTGAGGGCAGCAGTGTGGGTGTGCCCAGGCTGTGGGCAGAGTTGGGTTTGTTAAACTGATGGAGCAAAGCTGATGGTTTTGCTGCTAGTACATCCCATAGTACTGATATCACCTCTTTTTCTTCTCGAGTAACTGTAGTATCTCAGGTTGCTATCATCCTAGGTTACATATTCATCCATTATATCCAGTCCAGCTCCTGAACAACTTGCAAATCTCTATGTACACAGAATGTGTCCTGGATTTAACATGACCTGGCTTATGTTTGTATGAGAGCTGGCATACCAGGACCGTGTGCCTGTAGTGCTGCAGATAGCAGTGACAATAATAGAGAGATTGCAACACAGAGAATAGCAGAGAGTGTGATTTACTTGGTCTCGCAGGGTCAGGATTTACTCAGTGTCTGTTAGTTTGTGCTTAAAAGGCACATTCTGCATATGTTCTTCACTTCCCTTTTTTGACTCTTGCATCTAGTGTTCCAAGCACCTGCCTGTTGACTCTCAGTCTCTGTATTTTTCTGTTCTGCATTCTTAGAGTATACCAGAGCTGGTTCATTTTCAGCTGGGGGGTTTGGGGTTTGTTTTTCCGTCGAGGTAAATTGTGTTTCCTGTATTTTCATTAGTACTGATACTGTTAATCCTGTTTCTTCTGTAGTGCAATTGAATCTATTCAAAATGTGAGAGCAGCACATAAACCCTACTGGAAATGGTTGATGTATGAAGGTAATTACTCTTCTCTTTCTTCAAGCAAATTTGATTGGGAAATGGATTTATAGAGAGATTCAAACTGATTAATACCGGGGGATTAAAATAATTGAACTACCAGTTATTCATGAAGTGATTGATGAAGCAGTGTGAGGCTTCATTCAGGGCCACATCCTCAGCTGGTCTGAAGAGAACCTCTGGCAAACATCACACCAGAAAGCGCTTTGATATCTTTGTCTGAGGATGGTGTTTCCTGTGTCAAAAATCTGGATGTAATTGCTAGATTCAAGCGAACGTGGCAGCACTGAAAAATAACATCTGTGGCAGGAAACATTTTAGTTAGTGCATGGGAAGAAATATACATTCTATGACTGCGGATGTACTCTGTTTTGTAAATAAATGTAACCAAATATTAACACCAACTATTAACTGGTCAGGAACTAATTCATGTGAAATCCTTCTTTGTTTTGGTTTTTTTTTTTCTCTAGACACATCATTTTTACAAAATTTGAGCACCAAATCAAACCTACTAAAGGAGGCTAATCCAAGTCCTTCCACAGGACATGAGTGTAACAATGATGAAACTATTAAAGTAGAAAGGTTTTTGGAACTGCACATGAAGAATATTCTATTTCCAGTACCTCCCATCAAAACAGCCACAACAACTGACACTAAAGTTTCAGCACATTTACTCCCTGTACCCATTCATTTGGTGAAGGAAATGGACAAAACTGAAATAAAAGCTCTTGTCAGGTTGGTCCTATTTGTTGAATTTTTATCATAATTATAAGGATGAGAGGTCTCTGCCCAGACTGTCATCTTCCTCTGTCTCTGCCATGGTCGTCTTTTTAGTCTACTCAATCATAGCCAGAGTTTCTTCTTTGAAAAATGAAGACATTGGTGTTGGTTTTCACTCGTAGCCTTGGAGTTCTTTAAAGAACTAATCAGAATACTTCCAGAGAAAAGTATCTCAGTGGAGACAGAACAGTTAGTGCAAATGTACTCGTTTAGAAAGAGAATGTGCTAGGAAGGCACCTTAAAGCTCTGTGTTCACTCTTAGCTGAAAATAATACTGAACTAGTCTGATTTTGGAAGCTCAACTTTTTATCTTAGTCTAATTTTGACAGGACTCTTATTTCCTGAATATTGTTAGAGGTTTTTGTTTTCTTTCCAGTGCAGAATGGAGACAGGTTCAGAGAGCTCTAGATTGTCAGGCAACGCTGTTGTCATCTTCCTGCTAAAGCTGAGCTTTTGAGAATGAATGTGTAGCACCTATACAAAACGTACCCCATCAATACCAACTGCATCCAACTGTCCTCTTGCAATGCATTATTGCCTCTAACCTAGTTTTTTGTCATGTAATTTATTTTACAGTGGCTTTTATGCAGACCTTGTGAAAGACGACAAAATGTTGCTCTCTCTTGGCAATATGTTGGCCATCCTGGATAAAATACTGCTGAAGGAGGTAGTAAGAAACTGCTTGGATCTTGGGGAGCTGGGGGGAGAGTTGGATTCCCCTGATTTCTGCTTCTACTATATTGTTGTCCAGATATTAGTTACTAGACCCCACTAATCTCAGCTAGAATGTGCTTAGCTACCAGAGTGAGTATGCCAGATGAAACAAATGCTATTTAGGGGTAGTCGTTAAACCCCAGACATCTTTCTAATGATTTCCAGGCAAGACATTGTCCTGCTTTTCTGCAGTCACACCACATGAGTCAGTAATAACCTGACTCAGGTTATTATGTAAATCTCAGGAACAAATTTTTAACATTAAAGACTGCACATACCTCTAGGAGATCCTGTAAATAGATGAAAAAGAAAAGTTACTGGCAAAAAGAACTAGAATTTTTCATGAGTTGCAGTTGCTAAGCTGAGCTTTTCATGTTGTCAAACGCAAAGAGGAGTGAGGAGGGGGAGCACGCATTATCATTTTGCTTAGCTTTCATGTAGAGTTCAAAGCACTACACAACACAAATGAACACTGAAAGCTTGGCTGAGTCATACTGTCATTGCGTTTTCCAGAAAAGAGTGGCTTGCCTGGGTGAAAGGAAGAGGCAGAATTAGAATTCAGGGACAACTTCCTTTCCACGGGGTGTATTTTTCTGGTGTAGTACCTGCTGGCACACTGGTGTATCCCATCCACAGTCTATCAAGAGAACCAGTAAAGATGACCTTCCCCTGCAAAAGCTATTTTTACAGTTGCCTTTCAGCATTGCAGTGTACTTCTGAAGTAATAGAACAGCATTGGCTGGAAGGACGATCCCAAAGGGTGGTGCTCAATGGAGTTAAATCCAGCTGGCGGCCGGTCACAAGTGGTGTTCCTCAGGGCTCAGTACTAGGGCCTTTCCTTTTTAATATTTTCATCAATGATATAGATAAGGATATAGAAAACACTATTAGTAAGTTCGCAGATGACACTAAGTTGGGTGGGAGTGTTGATCTGCTTGAGGACAGGGAAGCTCTACAGAGGGACTTGGATAGACTGGATAGATGGGCCAATGTTAATGGCATGGCCTTCAACGAGGCCAAGTGCCGGGTCCTGCACTTGGGCCACAACAACCCCATGCATCGCTACAGGCTTGGGGCAGTGTGGCTGGAGAGCTGCCTGGCAGAAAAGGACCTGGGGGTGCTGGTCGACAGGAGGCTAAACATGAGCCAGCAGTGTGCCCAGGTGGCCAAGAAGGCCAATGGCATCCTGGCTTGCATAAAGAATAGTGTGACCAGCAGAAGTAGGGAGGTGATTGTCCCCCTGTACTCAGCACTGGTGAGGCCACACCTTGAGTATTGTGTCCAGTTCTGGGCACCTCAGCACAAGAGAGATATCGAGGTGCTGGAGCGAGTACAGAGGAGGGCAACAAAGCTGGTGAGAGGCCTGGAAAACAAGGCTTATGAGGATCGATTGAGGGAGTTGGGGTTGTTTAGTCTGAGGAAGAGGAGGCTGAGGGGAGACCTCATCACTCTCTACAACTGCTTGAAAGGGCACTGTAGAGATATTGGTGCTGGTCTCTTCTCACGGGCAATGGGCGACAGGACAAGAGGGAATGGCTGCAAGCTGCAGCAGGGTAGGTTTAGGCTGGACATCAGGAAAAAATTTTTCACGGAGAGAGTGGTCAGTCAGTGGAATCAGCTGCCCAGGGAGGTGGTGGAGTCACCCTCCCTGACTGTGTTTAAGAGCAGATTAGATGTGGTGTTGAGGGATCTAGTGTAGGGGAGAACTTGTAGAGTAGGGCTGACGGTTGGACTTGATGATCCCAGGGGTCTCTTCCAACCTAAATGATTCTATGATTCTATGATTCTATAACAACTAATTATAGCCTTTCTATAGAAAATTAATTAATACTATTTTCTCAACCCGATTGTGATCCCTTTCATACAGCTGTAGCTTTGTTTGATACACATAGCGAAGTAGAAACACGGTTGTTACAAATAGGAAATGACATGGTCTTGTGCAGCATTAATTATTTATAAATGAAACCCCATATTTTGCAGGTATGCAATGGAATTGCAGAGTCGCCCACACCTCCTGTTTCTGTCGCTGTCGCACTAAGACATTCTGTTCGTTTGGGATTTCAAAGGTGAATTTTTATCTTTTGCATGTGGGGCCCTTTGACAAAGTGCAGAAATAAGATAACTGTGAAATATGGCAAATTGCTGTTGAAACCCTAATTTTAAAACAAATAACATCTCCATAAGCGTAGCATTTTCAATATGTAGTATAGACACTATTGTATATGGCAGCAGAAACCTTTACCAAAGGCAGAACGTTTTTAAGGATGACTGCTGTGCTAGCCCTCATTTTCTTTCTCAGAGTTTGATTATTTTTGGCCTGAGGATTTTTTCTTTGTTTTGTTTTTTTTTTCTCCCCAGTATTTGGTGGGAGAAAAGGAGTTTCCTTGAGCTGTTGTAAATGTGCTTTCTTTGTACTTCCAATGGATCAGGTTCAGAAACAGTATGCTTTCTTTTTTATGCATCTAATCTACATGCAAACTCTTGAAAACAAATTGCGCTAATTGATGAAAAAAATACCTCCAGGTGTAACTGTATGTATATTTTTCTTTGTTTTCACATCAGAGTGCTTTGTATATTTGTGGGAGACATGCAAGCCGTACCGAACACAGAAGATGGGTGAGGTTGCTCTTCACTTCAGGGAGTCGTATCCCAAGGGCTTTACAAATGTTCCCGAGTGTCCATACGTGTGATGAAATCTGTACTGAGGAATCAGTCAGGAGCTGATGTTCATTATCTTTAGCTTGAGACAAAGTACAAAACAACCTCAAGTACATCTCTGAAGACAAACTGTTATCTCTCAGTGCCACTCTGAGTTTAGTGGTAGGCTTAAAGTATAATCCTTCTATATTAATTGAAATTTAGATTGTTATTGAAAACAGGAAGTAATAAAGAAGGTAATTATTCTTTATATAGGGTGTACCCCCCTATAACTGCAGGGGGCACATACTGCCGGTGCTGAGTTCCTTACTGAAAGTCAGCTTTACTTACCTGTAACTTTTTTTGCCACTTCCACTTTTTCTTGAAAGTAATTTGTCCACAGTCTTTAAAACTCTTTTTAAAAATATCTTAGAAAGGATATAGTTGTAATTGGTTTTTACTTATGGCAAATAGTAGTTTATTATTTGTTTTTAATTATGGCAAATAGTTATTTGCTCCTGTGCTATGAATTAGTATTTAAAGAAGGATGAAAGAAAAGACCTTTTTATGTCATTGGAAGTTGTGGGTTAAATACTCAGATGTGGTTTTTATTTACAGAAAAATACTCATGATACATATTTGTGAGAAAGAACAGTCTGAAAAGACCAGCTCCAAACACTGTATTTCTCTAAACTGGAAAGAGGTAAGATTGACTTTCTGGAAACAACATAAAAGTTTTTTTAACAGAAATAGTAGAACGTATTTACAAATTCATAAAAATGACACTGAGAATTGCACCCAGCACTGCAATTTGTACCTTGGAAAATATTTCCTTTTCTGCCCTTGCCAAGGTACTACTCCTTCACTGTTCTTCAGAGTGTATTGGTATGTGTAGGGTTGAGGAAACCTTCGGTGGCTTCTGTAGTTCATCTGCAAGAAGGCAGAGTTACAGTGTGAAGACACTAAGGAAAACATGAATAATCTGCCTGTTTAGTATAATAATTGCTGTGAAAATAGATCAGTATCCTGTTTCCTAGGTCAATCAAAAGCTTTTTGAGATTCACCTTGCTATTATACTTCATATACTGGGAATTTGGGGCTTTACGTTTGTGCTAAGCAGTTTCTCACTGTTGTTGAAGGATGCTGAAGGAAACGACTTCTTCTTTGCTGTTCTTGGATTCATTCTTCCTGTAGCCTACAGCTACCAGCCTAACTTGACAGTAATAGCTGTTGGACCAAACAGGAGCCTGGGAATAAATGGGATTTCTCTGCTTTTTGCTTTACTGCAAGGATTAGCCGAGTGTCGAATTTTGGCAGTGATGGAGGTAAGAAGTGGTGCTGAAGTGCGGTATTTCAGAGTGCCTAGGACAGAACTCAACTCAGACAGCAGCGTGCTTGGCATGAACTGCTTCAAGAAAATACATGCTGTATCTATACTTTAAATACTTATATACTTACCTATGTCTTTAGTACCCCTGAGTTAACGGTGCAAATAGCCCGAGTTTCTCTCTGGCCTGAGAAGAAGAGCAGACTCAGACGCACACCAAGCTGTAGGCAGCCTGCATGACTGAGAAGCAAGGCGTGAGTGCAAGCCCATGGTTATGTCTATAGGCAGGAGATGTTCTGACAATTTGCCACAGTCTGGGCGGATTAACTTCCCTTTCCATCTGGGATTCACAGCTGACAGTTGTCTCCTGAAAAGAAACACTTGTTGTCTGTTAATTATATGGCCTCTTTCCATGCAATGTGACTGAAAGCAGACCGTTGTTCTGTTTATGATAAAACACTAGATTTCCTCTCCTCCTCTCCCCCATGCTGTGCTGTGTCACACCCCACTTCCACCGGGCAGAAAAGAAATCAAAATGGCACATATCCTTTACGTGAACTTAATTGCCATAATACAGGACTGAGAACCAGTCTGCCCAGCTGTGTGTTACTGATAGAGAGCGTGGGAAAGGAAATAAAGCATATATGGCTCTTTCCCTACTCCAGTGTTGCCATACACGACCACATTAAGGATTTATAAATTTAGGAAGTTGGAGGCTGTATCCAGACCAGTGTGTGATAAGTGCCAGGGAGCCTATCTTCCATGAATTTGTCTAATCTCCTTTTAAAGAACTCAACTTACACTCTTGGCCTCTGCAGCGTCTGGTGGCTGTGAGTAACACAATTTCTCTGTGTGTTCTGTGAAACAGTAACTTCTGATTGCTTATGTGCCTTCTAGTTTTCCTTTAATGAGAAACAATGAGTCATTGCTCACCTATGCAATTTATTCTAATCTGTTTCCCAGCAAGTATCCAGTTAAAGACATACTATTCATTAAGCTGCCAATTAAGTGGATTTTGCAATACTTGATCCTGTAGTCGTCTCAAATGCTATTTGTTTGAATTTACAGTGGTGATGTGTAAATTGCCTGAGCTAATATAATTAGTACACTGATATACAGTATACAGAAATAGTGTATTTGCACATTATTAATTAGGAGTATGAAATGGAAAGAATTATTGCTACTCTAAAGGGTAAACTCAGAGATAAAAAGGAAGTGAGACATACATCTTTAGGATGTAAGACTGAGACTTTTATATTGGTAGTCTTCAGGTAGCTCCATCACAGGGTTATCCAATGTGTGGGCATTTTTTAATGTGTGGGCTTGGCTTTTTAGAATAATTGAAAAAAAATACTTCTATCTTTTAAAAATAAAATAGAGTTACAGTCTTCAAAATAACTGCCAGGAGTCAAAAAAAAAAAAGTCACTTTTTGATGAAGCAAAACATATTGCTATTTTCTACACCTGGAGAATAAATGATGCTTGAAGTAAACAAGCTCTATGCTCCCCTTCCCTCCTGCCATTTCCTGCCTTTAGCCCAGCAAGGTTTCATTTCGATCACAGAGAAAAACTCAGATTCTTTCTCTATTTGAAAACCAGCAAGTTTTACAGGAGATAAAAAATAATGTACCCTTTTCAGAAAAAACTTCTCCATTTTGCCACATTTTTATTTGTAAATTGAAATTTGCTCATTCTTTTTATTACTATTAGAAACATAATGACAAAACAGCTTGTTTTAAAATATTTCATATATTACTGAAACAAAGGTTGGTTCCCAGGAGTATTTTTTTTTTCTTCTTAAATAGGACACAGAGATAAATTTAATGCAAAGTGTAGCCAAAGCATTAGTGGGTGCTTCTACACCTCACTTTGGAGTTTATGTACCTCCTACCCAAGAAAAAGTAAATAAAATAAAAATATTAAGAGACAGATTTCAGCAGGAATGGAAAATGCTTCAGTGTTCAGGTGAGTTGTCTGTTTTCTTCTTTAGTTCTTACGAATATGTGGAAGCTTCTGAAAATTTTATAAAATACAACTGGATCCTGTGAGTCAATGGGATATTAAAGTCAGTGGGAGCACATTGATCTCAAGTGAGAAGGATGAAACTCTCAATGCTTTTCATTTTCCCCACTGGAGCCAGAAAGCACCACATTTCATAGCAGAACAACTGTACCCTTGGGAACTTTGGATACTGTTACTCCAATTTTGAAATGAAACTACTGATCTATATGTGCTTAAGGAAGGATTAATAAGATGGGCACTGGCTGTGATTGCTGATGTGTTTTCTGAATATTGTGCAGAATCAAATTATATTTTTATTTAATTTAACTTGTCCACAAATGACTCATTGGTGATAAGTGATGCTTAAAATACATTCACAAATAGCTGGGGGGGCATACTGCATTTGCATAGGTATCAGATTAGGCAGGTATGTATGTTTTCAGGTGTACTTGCCTAGAAATGTTTCTCTACTGAGTAGCTTTCACTTTTCAACAAACAAACAAACAAACAAACCACTGATAAAAGTGGGCACCTCTCTCTGAAAGAAAAGCTCTGCTCCCTTTGAGAAGAATGGCCAAGAGCAGTGGTCTGGTTCCAATAAAAATGTTCTGAGGTTGGGAATTCTGGTATGAGGTTGATTAATAACCTTTTTCTTATTGCTGTTCTTTTCAGTGAAAGATGGGATTTCAAGAAACTGACTTAATTTCAGAATCGTTTGATACAAGAGAAGAAAAGCGAATGTGTTGCTGTTCACGTGGCCTCTCAAACAATCAGGAAGAGAGATGGTCAATCTCTAGACAGAGTAAGAGTCATTCCCAATTGTCTCCTGTTTTTAAAATACTTAAAATCCATATTCTCAGCTAGACAATTGTGTTTGCAAATTCTATACTGGCACTAATTACTCAAGGCTGAGAACAACTTCTGTACTTCATTGCTGCAGTCTGGCGCGACACTGAAGTCAGGTTTACATCTGCGGTACCTTGCCTGCACAAAGGTTAAAGAAGTCCAGAAGACAGGAATCTGAAATGAGCAATCAGAGTAGCCAAAACATCTTAATACCGTTCTACAGGATACCAAAGTGCTTGCAGTGCTGCCACTGCCACCCTTTCATTGGGAGTTCAAACAACAACCAGCCCTTCAGATTAATGAAGTTTCATTTTGTAATCTGCTCTGAAGGATTCGCCTAACATGGTCTGTTCTTCCAATTTTTCTAGTAAGTGACTGTCAATTGCAAGGAATTAAGAAAAGAAAGGAGCTGAACAGCTCTACCGTGTGCGTTTCCTGCATCGCACCTCCGTGGGTGAGATCAGTTTAATTTCCTGAACCACACCAGGCACGGCTATTAAAAATACTTTGCATATATAACATACATTATTGAATAAAGCTACATAAAGAGGGCTTTGCTCTGCCTTCTTTTCAAGTAAATTCTCCATAGAAATCAATCTGCAGGCCCCACAGAGGTGTGGTTTTGGTCTAAGGCTGACTGTCACTTCTCAAAATTAAACAAACATTCCCAAAATTAAACACAACAGCCATTGTGTGCCACATTGTGTTTTCAATCATTCCAGATACAATTTAGAGCTCACTTTCAACAGCACTTTTCTGTGACTCTTTCAATAACGTGACCTTCTGATTTCAAACACTTCCGAGTATGCTTACACTGGTGTTGCTACTGGGATCAACTTTATGAATAACCAAATCCATCTTCAGAGGTCTCTATTTATGACTCTTCCTAGTCATTCCCTTCCCATTCATAGTGGTTTTCAGTTACTGCTGGATGGGACACGATACCCAATCCTTGTGATCCATTTCAAAAGAAACGGAAAGCCACGTCAGACCTTTTCACCAGCAAAAGTTGAAGAACACAAAGATGCTCAGCTCAGAATTTCTTTAAAGTATTTACTTAAGACTAGAAGTTGGGCAATGGCCAAACTGTAGCTTCCAAAACTTTTGAGAACAGGAGATTTGTTGGCTTATTCTTCTCAATCCATGAAAAAAAACCCCAAACGTTTTTTGGCAAGCCATCATTTTCAAGGAGGAAGGATTTTCTCAGAAATCTCTCGTTCCTGTTTGCTTGCCTTCCTTCAACTGAATTCCTACAGCCAGTGCTTGAGTGGTACCAGCGTTGTATTTGGATAGGTGTTTTTCTGAGCTCTTAATCAAAGACACGAATTAAAAGTACACTTTTTAAAGAAAAAGAAGTGGTGGAGTGCATTTGTGCCTGCAGCCCTGCATTCCCCAGCCCGGGGTGCCATACCAGCGTAGTTCAACAAGCGGTGCTAAACGGAGTGACCGGGTTACAAGTGTGGCAGGAACGGTTTAAAACCCGTCACCTCTCTTAACTCGGTGGGCCTGGGGATGCGGGAGGGCCCGCCGGCAGGCAGGGGAAGGAGGCACACAGGCCCGCGGGCCTACGCCGTGTCACGGACCGGGCCCGCCGCCGCTCTGCCCGGGGCTCTGTTCCGGCGAGGGCAGGCCCCGACAAAGGGCCGGGCAGCCGCGACGCCTCAGGAC
>VZTM01038011.1:584595-627323 GCA_013400555.1 Jacana jacana
CTGAGGGAAGGAGGCGGCGGCGGCATCGCTCCGGCCGGCCCCCGGGGAGCCGCCCCAGGTACGGCGGGAGAAAGCTGGAAAGGGGCCCGGGGCGGCAGGGCTGTGCGGGGGATGGTGTGGGCCTGCCCTGGCTCTGAGGGCGAGGGGAGTCTGGCTGGCGTTTCGGGAGGTGGAAGGGGTGGGCCCAGCTTGCTCCCTCAGGATCCCCCGCCGCCGGGGTGGTGCCGGGTGCCGGCGTCCCCCGCGCCTTTTCGGTGGGTGCTGCAGAGCCGCGCTGGGGATGGCCGGTGTCCGCAGGCCAGCCCTGCGCTGCCTGTCACCGTCGGCGTCCGCGTCTTCTTGCGCACATCTCTCCCGCAGCTCCGCAGTTGCTCCGTAGCTTCTGCCGAGGGCGCTGGGCAGGGGAGAGGGAGGTGGTGGTGATGAGTCTCCTGAGAAGAGCTGGGGTGGTGAAGCTTTTGGAGGTGTCCCCGCATGTATCCTGCCTTAGGACAGCCTTCGCTGTTCTATGTCAATCTGCCGAGCAAAATCGGGCGTCTGGAATTAAAGCTTCCACCGCCATCACTTTGCCAGTCATCAAAGTCACAGTGTTATTTTTATGGCTCACGACCTAAATATGTGCTAGGGCAGTTTTCTTCTCTCATTTTGGTCTGTCACTCTTTAAGTGGAAGCATACTCATCAGTTTCTCATACACATGGTACCAGTGTTTTTTCCGTTTCCGGGCATTTTTCAGGTTGTCACATGAGACCGGAGACCCCGAGTGTACCTGCTGTCACCTGACAGTTTGATTTGAGATGGAGAGCATTACGCAGCTGTTCAGTGATTTGTGTGAAGCGCATTTGGCAGGTTTGCCATGGAAGGTCCATCTGGGCAGGCGGAAGATCAGCAAGAGAAGGGCTAAGCAAAACCTGAAGAGGGTTGCTTACAATGCCCTGTTCATAAATCTTTTTCAAGACGAGGCCCGTAAACTGCAATCAAACGTTTCCAGGCTTCCAGTGAAAAACAAAATTTTGATGCTGTCTTTCAACTTGAGAGTTGGTGGCCTAGGTGCTCAAGCAGATAGACTGGAGAATCTGGTAGAAGAACTGGAAACAATGGAATGCTTACCGTTTACTGAAGTTAATTCTGTCTTGGATCTGTTAGTACAGCTCGCTGGAACAGGTCCTCCTCAGCTTGTACCACAAAAGAAGGACTATTTTCTGAACAACAAATATGTTGGGAGAAATGTCAAATATCAGGGTTATGATTATTATGATGTAAGTGTATTTGAAGCTGATATACAGTCTCTCATAACCAACGAAGAATGTCACTTCCACGACGCAATTCAGCAGACGCTGCAGATAATGGAGGCTGCACCTGGCACTGGACTCCCGGCCATCGGGATGTTCTCACAGAACTACCCAGCTGCTGACAAGTTTGAGAAAGAAACGCGGGTCTCGCTCTTCGGTGCTCTTGTCCACAGCCGTACCTATGATATGGACATCAAGTTGGATTTACCACCAGTGCCTGACAACGCGGATTTGTCTGGACTTGCAATTAAAGTATGGTATCGTTTGGTTTGGACTTAAGAGTTCACACATGCTTTCAATATGCCACTGTGAAATTATAGTTTAAAATATGGGTAGTGTTTTAATTTGTAACAGAAGCTTACAGTGTTGGAAACACTTAGATGGAGCAGGGATCCTTTGCCTAGAAGCAGACAAGCTTTCTGGATACAGGGATGTGTGATAACACAAACCTTGTCGGGTAACTGTGTACGAAGCCATCACGTGGCCACAGGCTTTACGTGGTTCAGCCATCAGCTGTGTCTGTGCCTTCCCCACCAGACTAATCTTTTGCTTGCAATTTTGCCTGCTTTGTATATTGAACCCTGCTGCGTTGTTGCTGACTTGGTACTGTTACACAGCCTGGCTGCACAAGCGTTCCTGTCTGACTGTCTGTGCTCTGCTGTTCACATCATGTTACCTAACCTGTTGTATTTTCTTCTTGGTTTGTTGTATCTTAACATTTTTATTTTCAGTTACTATATTTCATTGAGCCTCCTGATTCCCACTGTCCTTTTACCTTTCCAGTGTATACAGTTTCTACTATGTCTTTTTTTTCCCCCTTTGCTGCCCATTCTGTTTATTTTTGCTATGTTTTATCCCCAGTGGGTATTGGATAAAGTTGTTGTGCTTTTTTTTTATTTTTAATTTCTTTACATTTTTACTGTGTCTGGGTAGGTTTCTTTCTTCTGTACTTCTAATCCTCATTTTATTCCCTCTGCTTAGCATATGGCTAGCTCCTGCCATTCTCTTAACTCGGGGTCTTAGTTGAAACTTGAAGGCAGACATGCTAAAAGAGAAAACCCCTGTGCCATTCCAAGTGCACATACGGGTATAAGTTGTAACTTAGGGGAGGCAGGACCTTTCTGAGTAAGTGCTGTACTCTTTCCATCAGACTGGAAAATTTGCTTGAAGAACATGCTGCTTTTTATGTGGGTGTGATTATCTCTTACTAAAATTGAATACTACTGTGCACATACAGCTCCCGTTGAGTGGGAGTTGAGGGTATGGTATATACACTGTTTTGGACACCATATGCAGAATCTCTGCATATGAATAAGCATAAGGGAACAAACTATGTTAGTTACTGGTAAGAAAATGTACACAAATTAGAAGAATTAGGGCCTGGATCATTTGCACAAATGAAATACTGAGCAGTAGGGTTTTATTAGTGTTAGGTATTGAATATCCAAACCTCAGATGGTCAATTTGTGGAACTACGTGCTTACCAAAGGAGTAAGTTTCAAGTTTAACACCAACAAACTTAGTATATTGTTTTGATGGTGATTTTTATGTTTAGGCATTAATACCCATAGAGATTTAGCAAATGAAAAGATACTTACAGGAAAAAAAAACTTAAAATAGATATAAAGGGAAGGTGGACAACACAAGGTTGAGTTTGTAGAGTCACTCGATCATGAGCGATATCTTCTTTATGAGCATATGTTACTTCAGTAAAATGCTTTCATGTATAACATTTGAACTCTCTCTGACAGGTTCCCCAAAGTATAGACCAGTCAGAAGATGAGGGATTCCAGTCAGCATCCAATCTGACTCCTGATTCTCAGTCAGAGCCGAGCATGACTCCAGACATAGACTTGTGGGATGCAGTGCTTACGTATGGACCCAGCAAACGAAGATGTTGGGAAAGAATTGGGTAGTATGTGTCTGATGTTACTGGCAAACTTACTGTGCATCATATGCGAGTGTACGAAGGTGCATTTCATCTCAGATCTGAGTGACCTTAGTATAAATAATGAAATGTTCGTATTTAATTCACAGAGTTCAATATACTGCATTAATGGTGGAGTAAGGAATAAGGGTCTGGTTCTTTGATTGCAGCTGTTTCATAGGACGAGGTAAAATCATCTCTGTTAAAAACGCTGAAGAGATTATGGGAGCACTTGCTGTTTGTGTGAAACGCAACATTTTTGTAATCTGACTTAGGCACAGTTTATCTCAGTGTAAAATGATTCCATATTTTCAGTTGCAAAAGTGAAAGTGGTAGTTGTAGAGCACCAGAATAATTGAACCCATGTTTCCTGGTATTGTACAGTATTATATTCCCTTTCCTTTTCTGTAACCACATCAGAAATTATAACTAGACTTCTCGATGGTGTAGCTAGACGTGTGGTTCTTTTGGCTGTTGAGCAGAATATGCATCTCCTGAGAGAAGGCTCTGTATGCCCTGTTAAAGCTCCCTAACTTCTCTAAAATGGAAGGAAAAAAAAAAAAGGCAGGTATCTTCCTTACATTTGTTATGGATAGTGATGGGCCTGATCCTTGGAGAAAGTGCTCTGTACGTTTTGTGTAATTTTTAGTAATAATCTTAGTGATGTGTCTGTTGTAGTGTTATACAGTCTTCTTTTCAACTCTGGGCCTGAGAAGCTCGGATGATCTGATTTTTCAAAGCCCCTGTAGCACTCTGGCTTTTTTCCTGGTATAAGACAGTTTTTCTTGCTGCCATTTAGACCGTAAGGTTCTTGAGAGACAAATATAGACCATGTGCCTGATACTTACTAGAATGCAGAATTTGGGGAATAATTTTGGAGGGGGTAGTAATCCTCACTGGGAAGAGCTAAAATGTGTTAATACAAATCATTATGCAAGTCATGGGCCCTGGAAATCTGGTATACATTGACCTCATTTTCCCAGTGTGAAAACTGCATCAGGGGAGGCCACAAAAGAAGCTGGTAATTGTTTGTCAAGGTTTCTGTCTCTGAACTGATGTTCAAATTCCCTACCTATCTCTTCACTGTACTGAGTTTGAGCACGAGTTTCATTGCTGGAACGCACATTCCCTTGACTACTGTATTCCTAGTAGCTCTGTCTGTGGTCAGTACTGGCTGTGTAAAATTCTGAAATGGCTTTTTATTCTTTAGGAGATACATTTCCTTCCTTTTGTATAATCACCTTGTGACGTTGTGTTTACTCTGACACAGCCCACCTGGTAAAAAGGAGGAGCCATATCTCACTGAAGCTGGAAGAGAAGCTTTTGACAAGTTTTACAAACTTCGAGAAGGGGAGTTGCAGCTGTTTAGTAGTACTGTACTTCAGCTTCCACAGCTGGTGCTAATGAAAGAACCTGAACTGGTTAAGGATGTCCTGAATGTCCTCATTGGTGTGGTGTCCACTACATTTTCACTTAATCAGGTATGGAAGATTTTGAACTGAACTTGGTTGTGGCTTTTTCTTTCTTTCTTTGTAGAGGTTTCCTCTTCAATACATGTATTTCTCTTGGGATCTTGCAGTTGTGGATACTGTTAACAGGTTGAATGTGATCCAGTGGCAACATACTGCAATAGGCTGGGAGTATTTCTAGTCCTCTAAGTGTGAGTAGGTTTATGGATACTTGAAAATAGATGTGCAAATGGTTTCGTAGTTGGATTTTCTTTAGGGAATTGGCTAATGAGTCTTATTCTGTATATTTGGAAATACTATTCCTACTCCTGAAATTTTGCTACAGTTCAGTAAGTTTATCACACTGCCCTAGCTACATAGTCTCAGGCACCAGAGCATCTAAACTGAAAAAATTTGTCTCCTGTTATTTTTGTGTATAGCAATTTGCTATTTAAAATCAGAATACAGCTATGAAATACTATAATTTAATCTGCCTTCTTTTTTTTTTTCTTTTGCTTTCTTCCCTATATATCTTTTCAGGCTGCTCAGACATTTGTGATAAAGGAAGGCATCTATGTGTCTGGAACTTCACCAGAGACAATGCACAACCTGCTCTCGGAAGTTGCAGAGTATGGAACCTATTACACACGACTAAGTCGTTTTTCTCTTCAGCCAGTTTTAGATTCTTCATACAGCAAAGGTCTTGTGTTTCAGGTAAAAGTATTGTATTAAATCATCCAGATTTAATGGCCAATTATCTTAGGTAGAGAAGGTAACCTTGCTTTCGTGGAAAGATGAAATTTCTTAATTCTGCAAAACTGCAAGTGAGTTTTACGTTACATCTGAAGGGTAATGCTCGTCCCAGGTCAGCAATGAACAGTGCCACTGTGTTTGAATCACAGCTCTGGGTGCTTGGGGCTTGCTTGCACTGAAACACATGGTGAAAGATCTTCATTACCTGAACTGTGATTTTTTTCAGTCATGTTCTGCTGAGGACTAAAGCCATACCATTTTTAGATGTTTTAAAAACATTACATGTTTATACGTCAAGGTGTATAAAATTAAAATACAAGAACTTTCTAAATGCAGTATGTGTACATATATTTAAAAAAATAAAACCAGAAATGAGATCTTTAATAGCTTTAATAATTTTTTTTCTCAGTTCAGAATTAAGTGCAAATTTTCCCTTTCAGTCCTCTGTATGTTATGCTGAACTGTACGTGCACTGTGTGATGACATGGAATCATTGAATCATTTAGGTTGGAAGAGACCCTTGGGATCATTGAGTCCAACCATCTGCCCTGCTCTACAAGTTCTCTCCTACCCCATATCCCTCAACACCACATCTAATCGACTCAAACACAGTCAGGGATGGTGACTCCACCACCTCCCTGGGCAGCTGATTCCACTGACTGATCACTTTTTCTTTGAAAAATACTTTCCTAATGTTCAGCCTAACCCTACCCTGCTGCAGTTTGCAGCCATTCCCTCTTGTTCGATCACTAATTGCCCGTGAGAAGAGACCAGCACCAACCTCTCCACAATGTCCTTTCAAGTAGTTGTAGAGAGCGATGAGGTCTCCCCTCAGCCTCCTGTTCCTCAAACTAAACAGTCCCAGCTCCTTCAGTCTGTCTTCATAAGACTTATGCTCCAGGCCCTGCTTTCAAGTGCTTTCATCTCTTTCTAATGTGTAGAATCAAGTTAGGGTTGGTTATGAAAATGTATTCTTTCTGAAGATTTGATTTACAGCAATGCCAACAAATTGAATAAGAAGGTCTCTCTCCTTGTCTTGTTAGACAAAGTTCTAGATGAGTTTTTTCCAGTATCCAGTTTAGGCATGAAAGTAAGGAAACAGGTTTCTATAGGTTCATATTATAGCTTTTGGAGAATGAGGAGCTCCTCAAAGAGCAATTCAAAGAAGCTGAACCAAGATACCCTATGGTACTGTATGTGGGTGCAGGCTCCAGGCATTGGATGTATACAGAGCATAGAGGAGTCACCTGGCTAATTAGGGTGTCTGAAATGGCGTGGACTCTCACTTTCCCCTTACTTTGCTCTGCATGTTCCTCTTAGCTGCGTATGCAAGTTGCTTTAGTAAAAGCTTGGTTTTCATGCTGATGCAATCGATGTGAGACATGGATGGGTTATTAACGGCTTTAACAGTAAGATTTTTATTTTCTGTTGATACTAGGCGTTCACAAGTGGGCTGAGAAAATATCTTCAGTATTACCGAGCCTGTGTTCTGTCAACACCTCCTACTTTAAGTCTTCTAACGATCGGCTTCCTCTTCAGAAAATTAGGTCGTCAGTTGAGGTAGGAGCATGGTATTAAATATTTACACCTTTCATAGCAGAAAAAACGTGATCTTTCTTCAAATATACTAAAAGAGACAGTATCACACAGGCATTCTTACATAGTCATATATTTTAATACTGTTTTAATACTGTTTTTTAGGTATTTAGCTGAACTTTGTGGCATAGGAACAACAACGCTGGGGATCAGTGGTGGAGCTGGTTCTTCATTTCCCACGGTGATAATTAATTTGATGGTTTTGTTTTGTTTGGGTTACAACGCTAATATTGTTCAAAATCAGGTAGTGTCTTACATGAAATATGTAGTGTCTCTGTTACCAAAGATGGGACCTTGGACCACCAATTACAGTGCCAGCGTCCTTCTCCAGATATTATAAAATTTGGAATTTTGTCCGGTGTTTTCAGTTCTGAAAGTAAACAAAAGACCCAAAATAAGCCTTAGAGTGCATTTCCCTGAATTCTGAAGGAGATATTTGCAGCAAGTCAAATGAATCCATCTCTAAATATACCTGTTTCCCTCCAGTGGCTATAACGTGAGCCAGCTCAGATAAAGTGACCTTAACAGCAGATAGATACAGGAAGTGAATCTTAGAATCATAGAGTAGCTTGGGGATTGGAAGGGACCTTAAAGATCATCAAGTTCCAACCTCCCTGCCACAAGCAGGGACACCCCCCACTAGAGCAGATTGCTCAAAGCCCCATCCAGCCTGGCCTTGAGCATGTCCAGGGGTGAGGCATCCACAGGATTCTCTGGGCAACATGTTCCAGTGTCTCACCACCCTCACAGGAAAGAATTTCTTCCTAATATGTAATCTAAATCTACCCTCTTTCAGTTTAAAACCATTATCCCTTGTCCTGTCGCTACACTCCCTGATAAGGAGTCCTTCCCCATCTCTCCTGTAGGTCCCCTTCAGGTACTGGAAGGCACTGTAAGGTCTCCCTGAAGCCTTCTCTTCTCTGGGCTGAACAATCCTGCCTTCTGTGTCTAGTGAACATGAACAGCTGTGCATCTATGAGTCTTTTCTTATTAAAGTTGTAGTCAAGTTTGTTGCCTAATATTAGAATATTTTCCCATTTTTTAGGGTGTTAAATTGCTTTCATATCTGTACAAAGAGGCTCTCAACAACTGCAGCAATGAGCATTATCCAGTTCTTCTGTCTTTGTTGAAGACGAGCTGTGAACCATACACACGGTGCGTCCATACTCTTCTCTGCATAACTGGGTTTAAGAGCAGTTCTGAATTAGTAACCTAGTGAGTAACTCCACTAATTTATCAATGGCTTCTAACATCTTCACAGAAAGTATTAGACGTGGTTGTATCTGCAAAGTTTATATTGAAATTACTTCATTTTGCTGAATCCTTCTTTCCCTCTCTGCTCCAGCTCAGTAACAGCGTAAGGGTTTTATATGTGACTAGATTGGTAAATAGATGCATGAAAATAAGACTTGCTTCTTGCTGCTGGTACTAGAAATTTATCAGACTCAGATAAACTTCTATTTTTATTTTTTTTGGTCTCATACCTGTAGGAAAATCCTGAAACTGGCAACTGACAGGTTCCTCTTGGTGTTGCACAAACCGGGGAAGTGTTCATGCTGATTGCCACTCTTTTTTTTTCTTGGGGGAAAAAAATTAAAACCCCCCACAATCTTGTGTTCATTAAGTAGATGTAAGTAACAGTAGGAAGTAGAGTTCCTTGGATTGCAATGGTTTTGTTAAGCAGTGCCCATCAATTCGGAAATCGTTAGTTTATAGACTCTGAAGAGATGCTAAATTTTTTAAAATATCTATTTCTAGGGGTTTTAGCTGCAGTCCATCAGTTTACAGTGATACTTCACAGATGTAGTATCTAGATCCTAGACAGAGAAAACCAAAATCTGTCAAAATGCTCTAAATTTAAGTTTCCTCCCATGGCCACCCTTCTTCTTTTTTCTTTCTTTTACATAAAGTGTTGTTCAGAAATTTAATTTCAGATTTACCAGAAAACTCACTGAAATATCTTCACAGCTCCTGCCCTGCAATTTATAGAAGGCAGTCAGGTTTCTGAAATGCCAAGGGCAGGATTTCATGACCTCACAAGGAACCTAAAAAATATGAAAGTATGCTTACTCGTATGGGATACGTAAAAGCATTTACTCCTGAATTTGTTGCAGATCTCTATCATCAGTCATACATCAGGGCTGTCCTGTCCATCATCTGCAGAAGATGTTATCCCACTCACTTATTAATCTGAAAGAAATTAAAAAATAGAAGTTGTTGCTTAAATAAATCATAGAAACATCAGATTTAACACTTCAAAAGTTCTTAACTTTTTACTTACAACCTTAAAATTGAACAGTGGCTCCGGTGCTAAATGCTTCTTGTTTGTTAAATTGACTCAATGTCTAGAAACAGTGTTAGTATTGTAACTAGTAAGAAGAGAAAAGATTAACTTCAAGGTGCTTCAAGCCTTTTTAGCTATAGCTTCAGGCAATTGCATTTTTTTATTTCTTCACAAGTTTGGTTTCACAGAAAGGACATATGGGAAAGCAGGATAAATATTCCAAAGTATTTTTGCATGTATATTAAAAATGTCTCTAGGTCCTGGGAAAAAGTGTTTGGTGTTGCATCTTTGTTTTATGCCTTTTCAGTTTCTCCCTGCCTGTTTCTTCTCTCTAAAATAAATCCTTCCTACTTAGCTGACCCTATGCTTTTGATGTGCTGCCAAGGTTTCTAGAAATGTTTAATATATACTTGGTAAATTATTACATGGGAAAAATGATTGTTTTAGGGCAATGTTCCTTTATCTTAATTATTACTGAAATGATCTATTTAAAGATGGTTTCTTTTAAGAAAAATGTAGAGACAATCCTATATGTATCTTTAAACATCAGTGTGACAGCACTTAATTGCTGGTTTTTATCCTGCCTGTAGCTTGTGTGTTTCGAAATTTTAACGAATATGCATGCTGTTTGGTTATAATAAAGTTGAGAAGGCAAGAGGATTGATTTTCAATATTGTACCATTATATATATTTTATTTTTTTTTAGATTTATCTACGATTGGGTATACAGTGGTGTATTTAGAGATGTTTATGGAGAATTTATGATCCAGGTGAATGAGGATTATCTTTGTTTCAGAGGTACAGTATGTATATAGAGCATTTCTAATTTATAGAACTTGTGCTGTTAATTAAGTAATTAAAAATATATACTTTCATCTTTTTGTTTGATACGTAGATAAACATTACTGGACTCATGGTTATGTTTTGATTTCAAAAGAAGTAGAAGATTGTGTCCCTGTATTTCTTAAACATATTGCTAATGATGTCTACATATGCGGGAAAACCATAAACTTGCTGAAGCTGTGCTGTCCTAGGGTAAGTTTTGGGTTGGTTCCTTCCTCTGACACTGGGGAAAGAATGTCTCTCTAGACCAAGTTCCGAGGTTTTTAGCAAGTTTGCTCCTTTATTGCAAACTGGTATTTCCGAAGTAGTATATTGATTTATGAGAGGCAGTTACTTGCTCTCAGATACTTGTGAGCTGATTTTCCACTCTGATTGTGAACACCTCACTGCAGAAATACAGATTTTTTAACAGTATCACATTTATTATACCCAACGTAGGCGCTGTGTTTCTTCTTTTCCTTGGTATTGAAAGCAGAAATGTTACAGACTTCCAAGGAAGTGCCTTCCGTTTTTCACACAACCCACACTGCTGTTTTTCGGTTTAAAGATGCTTACTAAGACCCTTACTGGGTCTTGACTTGGTTCTGCATAGCTCTTGTGTTTCAGTTCTATCACTACATTTCCAAGAGGCTTAAATAGTGCTGTTTATTCATATTTTGCAGAATGAGTCTTGTCCTTGATAAGAAAACCATGTTAAACTGCTTGGTGTCTTCTCTCATCTCTACATACGTCTAACAGCGAAACGGCCACAGAGGTGTCTGAAGTCTGTGGGTGCTCTTTCCCAAGTAGCTAGTACTCTAAGATCAGAGCTGCCTAGTCCTGTCAGAGCTGAGCAGCTCAGTCAGATACCTGCCATCAGGCATAAGCCTAATGTCTCAAATGAGATGACCCTCTCCTAGTTCTTCTGAGTCTGCTCAGATAAGCATTCTCAAACCAGTGCTGAGCTTTTTATAAAACTGTCAGCCATTATTTCCATTATAAATTACAGCTAATACAGTATCTTAATAGATAGAACCTTCCCCCAGGATGTGGGGCACCCGGGTTCAATCCTCTTCCATCTGTGTGAGAGTGCCAGTCACATTTCATCCCTTTCTGTGATAATGTCCTGAACAGCTGACTCTTCCCTTTTGCTGAGGATGAGCACAGTCCCAGGGGCACAGCTCTGGGCATCCCATCTTCTGGCTTTTAGCAGCTGGGTAATCCAGTGTGACCACGCTCATGCACCCTTCTTTTGATTTTTTTTTAAAGCTCACTTACCTGTTTTCTGTACTACACAGGACAGCTTCAGAGGTTCAGGCATGCTGGGGTGAAGCAGAAAGACTTCAGATAATTACCTTAGAGAACAGGAACTCTGTGATGTGCACTGGCCATATTTTTGAGAGTCTTGTGTAGAGTTCTCTCCTGTAGGCCTGTGTTAACTATTAAGTGGGGATCAGTGGGGGATATCAGTGAGCAAAGCCTAACTTTGGACAGGAGAGATGCGGTTGGCGCTGAGTTACTCAGGTTCGGTTAATTTGGGCATTCAGAAAAACAAAAGTTGGGAAGATGACTAGCACAAACGTGTCTATCGGATTTTAGGTTCCTCTCCAATTCAGTGGGAAAGAGGGGACCCTGAGAATTTGACCTGGGATCCAAGTTCTGGAACATTATACCTCTGTCTGCTACTTTGAATGATATAAATGCTAAACCTGATAATGGAAATAAAAAATTTAGATCCTTTTTTAGTATCTTCAAGCTTTGCTAAAAACTAAATAAACCCCCCCATAATGTGAGTTCATAATCTAACATTTTACAATTAAAAAATGTATTTAAAAGGAAATGTCTAATTTTTCTCACTTTTCAGCATTATATATGTTGGTCAGATATACCTGTTCCCCGGATTTCAGTCATTTTCTCGCTTGAGGAACTGAAAGAAATAGAGAGAGATTGTGCAGTGTACGTGGGTCGAATGGAAAGAGTTGCCCGATACAGTTCCATAAGCAAGGAGGAAAAGGTAAAGGGGTAAAAGAGTGAAGGCTTCATTGTTGGCAATTTTCTTAATACGATTTATCGTTTTTGCTGTAACTTTGAAAGAATTGGTAATTTTGGTCAGGTGGGTTTTGTTCCTTGGTCGATTGCTGTTTGAGTTGTTGCCACAGCAAATAAACTTAGTTACTGTAGCTTCTAAAAGTGTGGGTGCTCTGGTTGTCATTTGTTGCCGTGTATTAAACGAGTTTTGGATTTCTGTCTTAGTTCTTTGCAGCAGCAGAGTTGCCTGCCTACCGAAAAGTGTTGAAGAGACTGTTAGATTCTAATTTAGCCAGGGTGACAAAGTAACCAGATAAGTCTCTTTTTTCTGTAATTTGCATAGCTAATTGTTGTTTTCAAAACTCTTAGTTATAGAGAGACTTCTGTCGTTCAGATGCCATCCATACAGTGTTTGTATCAGGTGGATCTGGTTTGGTGCAAGGTCTAGAGTATTAACTCTCAATAATTGTTCATAGACTTCCCATTTAATTAGTTGCTGTATTCATATTTCTGTACAGCAACCACAGATTAATCAGCATTATAAAGCCTGCACCTCTCTTTGCAGCAGTGTATTTGCAAGTTATATTCTGTAATAGTATTCTAAAATAATACCTGTGTATGTACCCTCCTGAGCTTTTGTTTGTCTGGCTTTGCTTTTAGGATCTGCGCATGGAAATAGCCAAGCAAGAATTGATAGTTCACGCTCGGGAAACTGTTAGCAAAGTACTAAAAGCCATTAATGGTAAGTTGTGGTGGTGTTTCGTGTGTTTCCTAGGGGGTTTGTTGATGTAAACTAACAGTATCTTTATTTTAATACAGACCGACAGATATCAGAACGAATGGCTTTGGATGCAAAGAAACGGGAACGGTTTCAGAAGCTGAAAGAGCAATTTGCCAAAGACCAAGAGGTATTTCTGTGTGTGTTTCTAAAGGCCAACTGTGTATCGTAGGCAAATAATTGAGAGGATATCTGAACTTATTGTACTGAAGTTGAACAAATAGCTCCTGGGGTACAAACAAGAAGCTCTTGCAGATGTGTGTGTTCCGGCTGGTACCGAGAGTGGCTTTTAAAAGTGTTAAATACTTCCGCAGCGTCGCCTTGCCATAAAGCAAGAGGAGATTGATGATGATTTCAGCTATGCCCGAGAGCTCAGAGAGAGAGAAAAAAGACTGAAAGCTTTAGAAGAAGAACTGGAAAAGAAGGCAAGGTAAATGTATCTGTGTAGTCTCCCAAGACTTAGATAGTGCACAACCATCATAAAGACCTCAGGAAATATTGTTGTATATTAAAATGCATGGTTCTAGCAGTTCCCAGACATTGCTCCACAAGGCAGTGTTTGCAGTTAAAGGCTGGATGTAAGGATTTTTGGTAATCTATGAGCAATTCTGCAATTTAGGGATGGTTAATGGCCCAGAAATCTGGGACCCACCAATTTGTGCCAACCCTATCCAGTATGGTGGTTATTATGATCAGAATTTCAGGAAGAAAATTAACTACATTAAAAGCTGAGCCCCCGTCAGGAATGGTCACGTGTATGTCAGAGCCAGGAGTAAAAAGCAGACGGAGGAGTTGCACTGGTAATCATTCCAATTGCTATTATTGTGCATCCAGTTCTATTTGACTGTCTTCTGTTATATGTAAAAATACTTCAGTAAGTGACCTATGAAGACTAGTTGGAGAAATACATATTGACTAAGAATACAGTCCCCTTTTCTCCACCTGTTTATTCTCTGTGATTGAAGCCTCTGGCTTCTACTTTCAAAAGATTGCTTCTCAGTTCTGAAGTGCTGAAAGGTCTTGTTCTTTAGATGAGAGGATGAAAATCAGTAACAATAATCTGTAACTTGATTGCTTTATTTAATATTGCTTTATTTTTACCTTCATTTAGGCAAGAATTAATTGACCATTATAGCAAGCTTTCCGATGATGCAGCCCGTAGGGAACAAAGAGCGTTATGGAAAATCCAGCGACACAAGCTGGAAACAGCCCGTCTTAAGTTTCTGTTAGAAGATCAAAAACGCATCGAGGTATCTTCTGGAAACATTTTTAGAAATGTAATTTAGAAAATTGTGTACTTGGTACTCAGAGGCTTTTCATTTTGTCACCTTTACTCACAGGAAATGCTTGAAAAACTTCCAGATGGAAACTACAGGAGAAAACTAGATATTATTCCTTATAATCAGTGCCAGTTGGCTTTAGGCAAACCCCGTGTTGTGAAAGGTCCACATTCAGAGGTGAGTTTATTTTCTTACATGAACTCCAGGTTGCTGTTCCAAGTTTCCCTCAAGGGAGTTCATTTCATGGTTCATTTCACTTCGGTAAACACAAGGGTCACTAACAGCAGGTGAGTAGTTACCACATTATTTGGATTATTTGGATGGAAAAATTGGAAACTTTAATTCTTACTTGTAATAAAGTGGCACCCTAATAAGTAACTTAATTATGTGCCTAGCCCTGCAGTGTAATAATTACTTCTTTTTTAGGTGCCTTCTGTGAAACCTCTGCAATCTGATGAGGCGGTTGGCAGAGAAGAACCTGAGCCTGGACTGGAATGTGCTGCTTCTGCTGACAAAGCACTGCCCGTGCCAGAGCTGACAAATAATAACGCTGATCAGCATTTTGAGCCTGAAGCAGCAGGATCTGAAAGCAGCCTCCCGAGTCCAGAGAAAGGATGCAGCTCTCTGTGCAGCGCTGATTCCGTGCCTGAATCTAACGTGAATATAGAAGATTTCTTAGCAAAGCCTCAAGAACAGCCTGTTGCCATTAGTGTAGAAGGATCTTTGCTAGATGAAGCATTCCAAAATATTAGCTCAGATCTTTCTGAGACTTCTCAAGTAAGTGAAAATCAGCCTGTCTCGAGAGGAGCACTGGAAGGAGAAGACAATGCAGCATTGCATCAGCCAAATGAATATGATTTTAATACGGTTCTCAGACCATCTGCAGCTTGGCAGGGACATGTCAGAGTTGGAGAAAATGTTTTTGATGTGGAGTACAGAAGGCCTCGGTGGAATATTCATGGACATGCATCCGATGCCAGCATTAGAGTGGGAGAATACGTACCTCATGTTAACACTTACCAGCCACGCTCAAGTCCTTACGGGCATTCTTCAGACTCCCATATCAGAATCAGCAGCTTCACTTCTGAAGTTGAACCCAGCCGACCCCGATGGAATATTCATGGCCATGTTTCTGAAGCTCATATTAAAATTGGGGAATATGCTTCAGAGGTAGAGCCCTCGAGGCCTAGGTGGAACATCCATGGACATGCTTCGGAAGCCAATATTAAGATTGGAGAATATGTGTCAAATGTAGCTGCTACGAGGCCTCGATGGAATGTCCATGGTCATGCATCTGATGCCAATATCAAGATTGGTGAAAATGTGTCCGAGGTGGTTTCAGCTAGACCTCGTTGGAACATCCATGGGCATGCTTCACAGTCACACATCAAAATTGGAGAACTGGTTTCAGACACAGAGCCTTTGAAATCTCGTTGGAGCCCATTTGGTCACGCATCCCAGTCAAGCATCCAAATAGGGAAGTGGTCCCCATCTACAGAGGATGATCCAATACCTCATCGTAAAACCATTTCAGGTCCTGCGTCTGACTCCACAGTTCAGACACTTCTGTACAGCGAATTACCACCAGCTGAAGGGAGCAGAAAGGAAGCAAAAACACCACAAGTTCGGGAGAAGACTTTGCCACAGTCACAGTCCTCTGACAGTGTTCCAGTGATTCCTGATGCTAATACTAAAGGTGACAAAATAGAAAATACAGTGGAAGAGAAACAAGAAGGTAAACCTACATTATTTGGTCAGCATTTGTTTAAGGGCTCGTGAAAGTAACTCTAAATGTTTGTTTTCAAAATGGGTCCTTCCTTAGTACTTAATTCCTTGCATAACTTTTTGGACACTGTTAGAATTCAGGGGAAAGAATTTGAGCTTAATCTTGGCTCCTCTATACAAGAAAGAGAGCATTCTAAAAATCCTGGTCTGAAACTTCATGAAACAGGACCTCGTGTGATCTCAAGTAGAGAACATGCGTAAAACTACCTGGGTGGGACTATGGGGAGGGACTGTTACTGGCATGTTTTTTTCTGTGATATTCTGTAGAGAAATTCTGAAGACCTTTGGGAGCAGATCTGAAGTATAAACTAAGTCTTATATGCAGGTCTAAGTACATGCTTTTTTTAATTTACTTGTAATTACAGTAACTGCAGGTGTGGTCAATGAGGATCCGTCTCCAGATTCCGCACAGAACTTACAGGTAAGAAATGAAAGATCTGTTGAGAAGACTTCCTTTTCCTTCAAAGCATTAAACACTCTGGTGTTGAAGGTGCTGTGTTTCTGTCCTGACCCAGCAGTCACTGTAACACCATAGTGCTTTTACCTCTCAGAAAAGTACAGGTCAGCCAGGTCTTTTCTTTTCAGTTGGAACGTCCAGTCAGTTACCTGTGAAAACACATCAAGTGTGAGTAGACAAAGCCAGTATCTCTCATGAAATTTGTCCTTTTTGGGTTTTTTTTAGGCAGAAGAACCTAAAAAAGCAATTCCACAAGATGGGGTGACTCAGGAAATGTTATTTTCTGAAGTTAATGCTCCCAAGACTAAGGAGGAGGAAGGGGGAGAGGAAGATACATGGAAGAAAGAACAAGCTTATTTGAAAGCCTTATCGGACCAGTATTGTATTGAAAGATATCAAGATAGCTATGATTTGATGTGTGAGTAGAACTGTTGAAACAGTAAGTTAATAGAAGATGTGGTAAACTTCAGCAAGAAAGATGAGTGCCAGAAAAATACCGGAGTCGCCAGTAACGTACCGGTACTATGATCTGCAGCAGCCAAACCATTGGCTTCTAGGCACCAAGATGAGAAATACATTTTGACACATTACGATTTTCTGATCTGGAGGGGTTTGTAGAGGTCGGTAGCAAATGGTTTAACTATGATAACATAGGATGTTTATATATTTTTAAATTTAGCAGAACTGCCCGTGTCCCATCTCTTGCACCACGTGATACCGAGGTCGTACACGTTTCCCGTGGATCCCGTGGTGCAGTCGGCCACAGACGAAACGGCCGTGCAGCTGAGCGAGCTCTTATCTCTGCCCGTGCTGATGAAGCGCTCTATCACTGCTCCGCTCGTCTCGCAGTGAGTACCGTGCAAGCAGCGAGTCCATAGGTTAGCAAGTAATGGCATGCTCTTCACTAGTCCTTTTTCGAGGCAAGACTTGCACATAGATCTGTTCTCTTCAGTTCTCTCTTTGCTCCCGGGAGTGATTGGGCGGATGGTCCGCTACTGACTAAAAAGTTCAGATTTACATTGTAAATAGTAACGGACATTTATGGTTTTATGTATGAATTAAACACTTGAAGGGCTATTTGAAATACAAGAGCTTGGAGGGAAGTGTTTGCTCCCCCTAGGCTCGTGGATTATGCAGCAGTAGTTTTGATACCATTGGTTTCCTTGTTGTTTTTTTTAAAAATAAGGCGTACTATTTATACTGCTTGTGCTAGTTTTTAATTGGCAGATCAAAGATAATGGGGGAAAAAGAAAAATCTTTTGATTATGTGAAAGCTCATGCATATTGATAAGGATATATTTTATGTTTTTGTGGGAACTCCAGCTTCAAGGCTGTTTTGAAGTTGAATAGAAGCTGTTCTTACCGCTGGAATGTATACAGGGAAACCGCATACATGTTAGACCATTTTATTAGTGTATCTGATGGTATTTGAAAGAAAAGGTTTTGTTACTCTGTACAAGATTAGCTTCTGTCATGGGAACGTGTACTCACAGATGTATCAAAATGTTCTGGAATCTACTTTCTTGTAAGTTTGGATTTCTGTTTACTAACTGTGAGTATGCTGTAAGCAAAGTTTGGTGCAGTGTAGAAAGGTGTGATTGTCTAACTTAGTCTTAAACATCCAGGCTGAACAGAAGCATGGTCTGTGTACAGAATCAGGTATTGAGCAAAGCAAAGTAAGCGAGCCGGAGCTGTGTGCTGGCAGAACTCAGACAGTTAATTATTTACAGCTAGCTTGAACACCTGAGCTATATAGTATATCCCACTACACTATAGTATAGACCTGCCCTCAGTATCAGTCAGAGCTTTGCCAATTAGCATGTTCTTCTCAGGGATTTAATAGCCTTTCTTAATCTGTTTGTGTAGGTGACAGATAATACAGAAGGACATTAGTAAAATGTTGCTCCAGGCCTGGCAGTGTGTTCTAAAAATCACTGTATGTAGCCAGTCTTTAAATACTTCCACAGTATTTTAAGAACACAGGAACCCAGTTCTATGAAGTGGTAGGTTTTAATTCTGATGTATTCTGGATGAAGATATTTTTTTTTTGGTCTCATTTTTTTTCATTTATGTAAATATCATCTTGCCTTGGATATCAGTCAAATACTGGAGTGTTAATCTGAAGGAGTTGCTTGTAAGAATAATACCTTTCCTGTGTTTCTGTTCTTAGTGTCTCTCTTGTGAACAAAGCAATAGTTGATTACTACTTTGTGGAACTGAATGTCGAGAAGCATTTTGAAGCACTGAGACACTTTTTGTTAATGGAAGATGGGGAGTTTGCTCAGTCACTCAGTGACCTGTTGTTTGAGAAGGTATTTGCTGTGTTGTCTTAACCCTTGTTTTTGGGTTGTCTGCTTTAGTTGGCACCTCGGGATTCATTTGGATGGGAATGAGGGAGTGGTGTGCAATAGAATCTGAGCTTGTGCTGCTTTGCTCCTCTGTGCCATGTCAGGAAGTCTCATAGCGAGGAACTCTGTTCATGTTGTATGGGCTTGAGGCAAAAGGTGTTTGTGTGGAAGGGATGCCAACACCCAAGGAAGTCCCAAAGAAGAGAGTACTGCCAGTCCCAGCAGTAGAGAGAGTACAAGGATTTGGCACATTGAGAACACTCATTTCAAATTTTGACAGATAACCAGTCATGGAAGGGTATTTAACTCTTTCCTGTGAAACCTGCTGTCCTGTTGCTCTGTCCCCTCCCATCTGCTGGCAGCAAGGCTGGGAGAGCCTGTTGCCGTTTGCTAAAATCCAGTGGAAAGGCCTTTGTTGTAAAATACCTGCTTTTCCCTCAAATACCCTGTAGAGGAGAGGGGAGGGTATCTGAAGAGAGCGCTGGGCCCTCTGATGAGACTGTTTTTGTGACTCACCCCTGTTTTGTGGGGAAGACAGCGAGGTAGGAGGGACAGCCTGGGTTAATGTAGCTGGTTTCCAGAGAGATACCTGGCTATAGCATAGTTAATGCAGTTCTGTGAATCCTAAGAATGATTTAGACCCAAGTAGGGAAAGGACTAGGGGATTTAGGCTTAATGAATAGCTTAATTTGTAAACCTCTGAGGGTGCTGAGTTGATGAGACAGGCAGACTGGAGTCAGGTAGATACCACCAGTCCTGTCGCTGGCTTCCTGCCCCAGTAAAGCCGAAAGGCTATCCCTGCAGTAGAGGTGTGTAGCAGCTCTTGAACCACAGCAAACTGAGTCCCAACACATCAAAACCAGTCAGCACAGGTATGAGATCACCTTCGTGCTGTGAACAGCAAATAGCTCAGAAGTTGCTTCTTATGCTGTTCATGCATAACAGAAAGGTGGAGCAAGGCAGGGTTGTCACTGCTTGGCCATTCTGCTTTAATTCACCTGTGTGCAGGAGGCAAGACCCTAACACTGTGTAATTGGGATTTTTGGTTTTTTTCCCCTAGCTCGGGTCAGGACAAACACCTGGTGAATTACTGAATCCTCTGGTTCTTAATTCTATCCTAAATAAAGCCCTACAGTACAGTCTTCATGGTGACACCCAGCTTGCTTCCAATCTTTCCTTTGCCCTCAAGTACCTTCCAGAAGTGTTCAAGCCCAACGCGCCCGATGCTCTGAGTTGCTTAGAGCTAAGGTACAAGGTAAGAAGGCAGGGAGAAAGGTCGTAGTACTGCAGTTATACCATGGCTCTTGTGTGCCATGGTAGAGCAAATACATTCTTAATAAAAGAATACCTAAAAATTGTGTAGTGGGAATTACAGGATTTACTTAGCCTGGTCACTGCATTATATTATTAAAATACTTATATTAATCTGAATGGCCCTGAAATATCTGAAATATTCTAATTTCTAAGACGAAAATGTAGTATGATCAGCACTGTTCCTCCTTTTAGGTTGACTGGCCCCTGAACATTGTCATTACTGAGAGCTGTATGAATAAATACAACAAGATCTTCTCCTTTTTGCTTCAGCTGAAGCACATGGTGTGGACTCTCAAGGATGTTTGGTTTCACTTAAAACGCACTGGTAAGTGTCATGAGTGAACTAGAGAGCGTCCTGCTTAAAATGCTTTTGGCACCCTGTGCTAAACAATTGCTGGTAAACAGTCATGTCAAGCTTCAAGAGCCACCATTTTTAAAAGAAACTTCCTTGGCATTTTAAACAGACTCTACTGACAGAAACCTTCATTCCTTTAAAAGTCTGATTTTAGGCAGTCTCCGTGGGTGCTGATGGTAATATATTTCTGTTCTTGTTTTCAGCTTTAGTGAGTAGTGCATCAAATTCTGTTCAGTTTCGACAGCTCCAGCTGTATAAACATGAAATGCAGCATTTTGTGAAAGTTATTCAAGGTTACATTGCCAATCAGATTCTGCACGTTACATGGTGTGAATTTGGAAACAAACTGTCTTCTGTAGGCAACCTGGAAGAAATTCACAGAACACACGCTGAATACCTCAACAAAGCAATCTTCAGGCAAGCTACCCTACTTCTTTTTGCTTCAAATATTTGAGTTAATGGAGCTGCCAGTCTAGCCTAAACTATTTGTGCAAAAGTGACTTGCACCTGGCATTCTAACTAGTCTTTCCATACCAAAGTTTAAGGAAGGGAAACAAACTTCATGACATATTGGTGCTTTTCCTCAGGTGCTCCCCATCCTCCTCATTTCTCCAGAGTCCTTGGAGTTTTTTCCAGCTCCTGTTCCCCCTCCCTCTGCAAGCTCTGAGTCCGCTCAGGACAGCTGTAAGCTCAAGACTTCAGTACACACTTGCCACACTTCTGTTTCTCTTTCACCCCATCCTTCTCATGGCCATTGAAAATGAGGTTCATTCAGCATGAGCAGTGAGCACAAGACCTCTCTCAAGGACTGTAAAATGCTGCTTCTATACTTTATATATGCTTTTAATATATATATATATATATATATATATCTGCAGTGACTGGGACTGGACTTTGAAGGAAGAGATGTGACCTGGTGCCTCTGTGCAGATTTATGAGCAGTGCAAGAGACGTCTCTCTTTTAGGAATCACAAACTCTTAGCCCTTTGGTTAGTGTACATGAGGCAGAAGGGTGGTGTCAGTAAGAGGAGAGGAGACCGGGTTTATTTGTTTTCTTCTTAAACAGTATAAACTGGAGTCATGGAGTGGGGAGATGGAGGGAGAAGAGATGATAAAGAACAGAAATTATAAAGACAAAAAGAAATCTTCCCTTTCATGTCTCCCCTTTTCAGTTTTTATTATAAAAAACTTGGCTAAAGCTGCTGTTTGGATACCAGGTGATGGGATGAGAGGGAATTACAGTTTAAGGAAAATCAGAGCATGATAACATTTTTAAATGTCATCTCTTTTGCAACTGCAGATGTCAGTTCTAGAAGTCAGATACAGCAGTACAAATACCAGTTTCTTGGAAGTGCAAGCAGAAGATGTGAGGTTTAGGCACCTTTTCTAAATCACCATCACATTTAACTGCAGTCTCGTGGATTTATTTTTAAAAGCAATTGAAGAGGAAACCTAAAGGATTGTCACCCCTTTCTGTTTTCCTTCCTACAACCAATAAATTACATCAACTGCATTTCTAAAGCTGCTTTTGTTCTGTCAGGGGTCTGTTGACAGAGAAGGCTGCCCCTGTGATGAACATTATCCATAGCATCTTCAGCCTCATCTTGAAGTTCCGCAGCCAGCTCATCTCCCAGTCGTGGAGCTTCGACGCAGGGAAGCAAATGGCTGTTCACCCCAACTTTGGTCTGATGCAGCAGTCCTACAACACCTTCAAGTATTACTCCCACTTCCTCTTCAAAGGTAGGAAATTGCTTATATTCTAGATAGATAGAAGGAAAAAGCTGACTGACATCTGAAAAAATGACGAGGAGGTTTGGGAAGTACAAGGTGAGAGTCGGGAGCCGCGTGTGCTTCGCCTGGGTTAGAAGATGCCGCTCCCAAATGAAAGCTGCGATACCGTGGTGTGCAAAGGTCTGCCTACCTGCCAGCTCAAGTGCCCACACGGGAAATGTAGCCCATGGCTCCCAGAGCTGACCAGAAGTTTTTGCTGATCTCTGAAATAAGTATTTGGCATTTAGCTCTCTGAATGTGCTCACCTTTTTCTTTTCTCTGGAATTGAGTTCTGGAACGTTTTATTGGCCACACTGAGAGATGGTTGGCTACCACTTAAAGTAACTTCAGCTGTATCTGCAGTAGTTGAGTTAGGATCATTGTTGAGGTTTAAAAATTCCGATTCCCCAGTTGGTCTAAAGCTCAGAGAGCCTCCCAGCACTAGGTGGAGCTTAAACCCAGTCCTCCAGGGAAGTGGTTTTCAACTGCACAGATCATTTGCCAAATGTTCTTTCCTTTAACATGATAAAAGTTTCTTCTCCCTGTCACCTTACCCTATAATGTGAAGAAATGGTTCATCTGTCTTTTCTTTCCATTTCTCTTTCAGATCTTGCTTGTGTTTTTTAGTAGAAGTTACTTATCCCTCCCCTGAGTACAAAGGTGGTTCCTGGGGTTTGGGGTTTTTTTTTAAGAATCCATTAACTCCTGAAGGCAGAGCAACTTTTTTTTTTTCTTAGATCTATTTTTCTATAATATTCTCTAGTCAGACTGTGTTCTCCAGAAAATGAGCTGCCCTTTTTATTCTTTAAGGGTGTCCAAAAGTGGTGTCAAAGGACCAAACCCAGGTATTTCAGGATGAGTTAGAATGGCTGCTTCCAAATCCTACGGGAAGTCAGAACACCTCTGGGAGCCACCTAAGCCCATACTACGAGATCTATGGTTGCTTCATGGACAGAGTTTAATAGACCATTCCGTAAGGAAAAACTGCTGAGTGAGCCAGCTCTTTACACCCTCTTCATTAAGCACTACAGAACAAACCTGTGCTTGTTCCTCTACACTTGTCCCCTCAGTCACCACCTACTGCAAAATGCCCTTTCACAATGGGGTGATCCAGAATCCATTGAAAGCCAGTACGAGGTAGTGTGGACTTCAATGGCTTTGGCTCAGGCCCTGACTTCTAACTATACACTCCCCCTTCTTCCTTGCATGTTACTGCTGCTTGCTCCTTCCCTTTATACCTTTATACTAGTGCATGGGATGTTTACCAGCTCAGGGAGGTTCTCCTGCCTTTTTTCCTCTCTTACTAAGGACGCTTAGAGCGGTTGGTTCGGTCATTCATAGAGACTGAGGACTTCGTCCCAGGAATTTCTCTTTGCTTTTTCTTTCTCACAACGGACTTTGCTCAAGAAAACTTCAGCAGAGCTTCTTCTTTCACAGAGGTCACCAGAGGACCTAACCAGGCTTCCTGGTCGGTTGGCATTGTGATAAGATATACCACCTTACTGTGAAATCAGCTTGAGAAGGCATTTCTGTATTAGAATTTCGCAGCTTCGCGTAGATCTGACACGTAATCCTTCTCCTTCATCTCATTCAAAGTACTTGGTAATTCCAGAAAGAGATACTGAGCCTTTCCTATGCAAAAATACCACATTTGTTTCCAGATTCTGCATTAGGCTTTTTTTTTTGTTTTAAGTTCAAATGCACAGATAACGTTAAGGCTGACTTTAGAATACTCAGCTGAAGCTTATGGTTTGGTTTGCTTTTGTTTTTCTTCCAGTGGTAACAAAGCTTGTAAATAGAGGATACCAACCACACTTGGAGGACTTTTTACTGCGAATCAACTTCAATAACTACTACAAGGATAACTGACCTCTATGTAAGGGTCACTTATAGCACAGTAAAACACAACAGCTAAACCTGTATGCTGATGAGCTATAGAAGCTTATGCAAAGGCCATGCAAGAGCCTTTTTTTCCTTCCGTGAGCTAACCTGCCATCTAATAGCATGCAGTATATAACCACCCCACCACCACGTGCGCAGAATGACGCTGCTGAGCACCCACCCCACCTGCCCGCTTTCTGACCTGCTGGAATCGATGTTGTGGTTGCGGCACCGCTGGGACAGCTGAGCGCTCGGCCTGAAGAGGGGAGGAGTGTGCAAACTGCACATCTGTGAATGTAAATGTTGTACCTTCGGTGGTGTGAACCCCCTCCAGTGTAAATACCTGTATGTGAAATAAAGTAACGGATCCTTTCTAAACCCTTGAGAGATGAGCACCAGGTACAAATAGGCACAGAGATAAATGCTTACTATTTGATGTGGTTTATTTTCAAAGTGATACTAACTCTCAGTCTAAACAGAACTCGTTTCTTCAAGGCTAGTGGTCACCCTGCAGTGAGGCTGTCTGCTCCGAGATGATACAGCGCTTGGCAGTTCTTGCGTCGTGTGCCAGCCTGGTCCCGCAGCCCTGACTCCAGCTCTGCTCCTTATCTGGGGCTGATCAGGTACAATCGCTGAAATGGAAACCCAGCATCACTAAAGCAAAACAGAGCTCTGACTCCAGACATACTCCAGCTTCCAACCGCAGGATCGACATTTTCAGTTTGCTTATGGTTTTCCTTCTGCTTCCTGTTTTCTTTTTATTTATTTCCTTTCTGTAGTGTGAAAGACACAATTGGACTTTTAACTTCACGGTATGAACATGTTGTAGCGAGACAGTCTGCCTTGGAATTGTGAGCTTTGCAGTAGTTTGAGTGTGAGATGGTGCAGTCGCCTAAAACCTTGCCTCTGTTCCTCGGGAGCTCACTGTCTGATTAGTGGCCACTGACTTAAAAGTACAGGCAGAGCAAGCGTAGTTGAAGTACGAGTCCACTGAATGTTGGACACGATGTGTAAGTAGTTTTATGCTTTTTTTATTTTATTGTCTGCAGTAGCAGTGAAGCACTAGAGCCAGACTATACCAACTGTAAATCTGACCGGAGTGTTTCTGCTCTGGCTGCCGTACCGAACTCAGCACAGCTGTAATACTATGTGGAATTAACTCCTTTCCTTCTGTTCTCCAGAACAGGAGATTCAAAGAGCAGGTGGCTTGCAGATTGAGCCATTCTGTTGCCCAGGCAGGTGCAGAGCTTTTTGGCAACCTGACTTGCTCCTCAGGAACTTGCAAGCCCAGGCGCGTAGGCGCCAGCTCGCCTTCTGTTGCAGCCAGATGTGTCTCCCCACTAGAGAGCAGCCGCGCCGCTGCTGCAGGCAGCAAGTAGCTCACCTTGGGGAGCCTGGAGCTTGCCACTAGGCTCAAGTGCACAAGGAGAAAGCTTTGGCTTTCCCAGGAATCCAGCATGACTCCTGAGGAAGGCCACACCGCCTGCCTGCAGCTGCCCCCCCTGAAAAGCTTAACAAGTGCCTTAACTGTCCCTCGGCACGGGCAGCGAAGAGAGGGTACAGAGAGAGAAGAGGGACAAAGTTATTCGGAGCAACTAAATTAAACTCCTGGTACTGCTGTACAAGAAGAGCTGCAGCCTTCTCCCCCTGGCCTTCTAAAGGAGGCCTGGGTGATGGAGGAGAGGGCTAGCGAGATTAGCAACGGCTGAAAACCAGCGACTTCTCAAATGCCAGCCCTGTGTGCTGCTCATTATCGGCCACTGCATACCAACCCAGAGAGCTGCCCTGCCAGCCCTACAACTATAGCTCCTTCATCCCTCCTGCTGGTGAAAGATGCACGAAAAGCTGCCACAAAACAAATAGTTTCTCTTAAATTCAATCACCCGAGGGGCTGTAGTTTTTTTCTTGCCATGTTCCTACATCTCTAAGCTTTAAATGTTTATAAAGATGGGGATTTGCTGGGGTGGGGAGAGCAGCTCAGAAGAGATGAGCTCCGGAAAACTGTTCTAGGCTGAGCAATTCTGTGGCCCGTTTGAGTCAGCTTAAACGCTGCTGCTGGAGTTTGCCTGGCCCTCCCTGGCCTCACACCCGGCTCATAACGCTCAGCATGTTACCAAATTCATCTTTTTTTGCTGCAATGTGTGAAAAAAAACGCTAGTGGCAAAGTTAGGCCTTTAGGTGCAGGCTTGCAGTGATGGAACTGCTTCCTTGCAGAGAGAAGGCTTCATGAAGCAGAAGGCTTTAGAAAAAAAAAAAAGAGAGATCAAAGTCTGGGAACTAAGACCACCCCACCCCCACCCCCCGTGGGTTTTTGGCTGCCCAGGGTGGGGTATGGCATGGAACAGCCCTTTGGCCAGTTCGGGTTAGCGCTGCCCCCTCCCAGCTGGGCAGAGGGGAAATGGCAGAGACAGCCTTGAGCCTGTTCAGCAGTAGCCAAAACAGGGCTCTTCCATCAGCCCCAGTTTAGCTTCGAATCCAAAACAAGCCCATACCGGCCCCTGTGAGGAAAGTTAACTCCGTCCTGTCCAGGTACTGCACAAGTCATTTTTGCTGTGGCAACTATTGCTGGTTTAGAAATGCCAAGAGTGACCTCAAACTACAAAAACTAACGTGTGTTCAACTCCGTGGTGTTAGCTCTTCAGTACAGGAATAGTTGCAGTAGCTCCCTGCTTTTCTGCACAGTAGACCTTTCTGAGTGCAGTGGACCCAAAGTCAGGCACAAACGTCTACAAGTGAGAGTTTTGATCCCTATTGTGGCTCTGGTAACTCCTAATTAAAGGCAGGAGTGACGGGCCCTCAGCCAGCTCCGCTCCCAGGGTACAGGGCCTGGCAGAGGCAGCTGAAGGGCTTTCCCTCCTTGGCTGCCACCATAAGAGTTAAATGTGGATGGAGCCCTTTGTTTTTTAGGAGGGTTGTGGCTGGAGAGAACAGAGGGGAGAAGCCAGTCCTGGTGCGGGGTTTCCTGTCCAACAGCCAGGAGGGAAAGGCAGAGGGACAGACAGAAGCACCCATGCGGCCAGACAGTGTCCCAGCTGCTTGGCCCACCGTGGCTGAGGAGGCAGAAGCTGCCTGTGACTGACCACCAGCGCCCACAGACTCAACCCTGGGTCCTTTCAGTTCCTGGGGGCAGCTCACACACCACAGCAAGGAGCTGCTCAGGGATGGAGACCCTGCTAGGACACCAGTCAAGTCACACCACCACTTTTGTTGTGTGTGCCTGGGCTGCGGAGCCAGATAAACGTGGCTGTTCCCTTTGGGTTCCTGCTCCCCTGTTACTTGTGGAAACCAAACCGTTGGTATCTATACTCACACTGTCTGGAAGGTTATCGCTGCCCCTCACCTCCTTTGGTTTCCGTGCCCTGCTCCCTGCCCCACGCCGCAGGGGTGGGGAGAGCGACTGGGAACTGCTAGGGCAGGTAAAGCCCACCTCCCACCGCAAATGCGTGAGGCATAAAGGCAGCCGGAAAGCTGAGGTAGCACAGGGGTTGGTGTGTGACCCGACACTGTGACACCATTGGGAAACCCTCCTGCTGGGAGGGTCCTCACCTTGCTCCAAGCTTGCTGCAGAATCCCCAGCGAGGCACCCTCAGAGAACACTGCAAAAACACCAAGTGAGGTTTCTGCGATAGGACCTGGCCATCTGAGATCAACACAGAGCAAATACTTCTGTGCAAGTGAGGGCTGAGCAGCACGGTTAACAGCAGAGCTCCTCCAGGAGAGAGGCACAAACAAGATTATTACAATGGCAGGGTTTGGTTTTTTAATGAAAGAATCAAAGAAAGCCGTAGCACTTCTGTGAAAATAAAACCCAAAGAACCCAACACAAAACATTCCAAAGGGAGAGCTGACAGTAAAACATTCAGCAATTGTTGGTTTCCAAGCTCATGAAGCAGAGTTATGGTGAAATCTTAAGAAGTCATGACCAGAGTCCCACCACCACGTGAGACCATCCAGAGACACGTCTCCAAGAGCTTCTCATTTCAGCTTCTCATTTCAGATCTGGGCCCCACTTGCGTTTACGCAAGGGCAGCTCAGGCTGCGCAGCCACAGACTGAGTCTGACAGAGTGTTTCCATGGAAAGCTGTTGATGTGAAGAGTCACCAATTCATTTGAGCACAAGTCCGTGGCTTTTACACAAGCAGAATATTTGACCAATAAGAAATAGTATGTTAAGGTCTACCTATTGCAAGTACAAGCTGTAAAAATCAAGCAGCACGTTATGATTCAAGTATTTAGACTCCCTTCTCTCTGAGGAATGGAGCTAAGAGATAAAGTTCTTACCTGGACTAAATTTACTTGAACAGTCCTCAACAACCTCCTGCTTCCACGCTGCTCCAGGAAGAACAGCAGAAGAAACTCACTGTCATCAAAGCTGAAGCTATTACCTGCCTTTTGAAAGAGGGTGTGAGGAGAGTACAAGGATTGCCCTTGGCTTCTGATCATCACGCTTCTTCAAGCGCAAAGCACCGCCATTGCTGGATGCGCTGGGAAACCGAGGGGTGGACGTCAGCGCAGCTCGACCCGTGAATTCCCTCCGAGTACCTGAGTACTCCGACAGTCGGTGAAGACACCGTGGCTATTGCAAACACGGCTTTCGAGCGGCACCCAAGGGTCTGCAGGCATCATTTCGAGCTGTCTAATCTTGTGCTTGATCTCTGTGTAAGCAAAGAATGTGCTCAGCAGGAAACGACACCGCATTTTCCCTCCTCACTCTTACATTCATTTTCCCTTTTTGAAGCAAATTATTTTGAAGTATCTCTCTCGCTCCGTGATTCTGGCATTAGAGCTGCAAATAATTTGTATCTTTGCAAGCAAAATTATTTGGTACTTAATTCAAGTTCTCCTATGTCCAAACACACGGCTGTAATATCATTCTGCTTCTCCACACCATTATGAGTAGAGATCTGCTCAACCCCCCGACCCCCAATTAATATCAGAATGCTTTTTTACAGCATACTTAAGGTCCCTTAAGTATGGTGTAAAATCATTACTTTTTAGACCCTTCTGCTTAGACAAAAGCTTGGGCAGAGCTCCTCCAAAACGTTTCCCCTCTGCCTCCCAGAAGGAAAGATATAAATTCAGAAACAGAATCAGGCCAGAGTTCTGATTGTTGGATCAGTTTCTCCAGGTGGAAGGCAGGACAGAGTGGATGTTTACATTCCAAGCGTTACATATTTACAGTGGCAGCAAGGAGAACAGACTGATTATTAGCACAGATGGACAGGCAGTAGCCCAACTGCTCTCCCTGGGCTTTGATAGCTTGTAATTTGTGGAAGACTTAAAAGAGCACAATTCAACCTGAGCTAAATGGCAAGCTCACAGAGGTGTGGAAGAAGAATTTCCTAGAGTAGACTTAAACTCACAGTGTAAGACGGTGGTCTCTTTGGAGAAGAGAAACCTTTGCATTAAACCAGACTTTTCCCAAGACTGCAGGTTTCTGACCCAGTAACACAGTCCTTTAGAAAGAACTTCAGGAAGCAAAGTAATAGCTACCTACAGAACAACTGGTTTTTTTGCTGACATGGCAATAATGGCAACCAACTTTCCCCCGAAACCTCGACTGAACCACTATCCGTAAGTAACCTGCAGCCAAGCCAGCTCCCGTCCTCCTCCTTTAGCCTCCATCACCTTTTAGCCATATGCAAATGGCATGTTCCGAAGGGCAGGTTTCAGTGTAAAGATTTCCAAAGACCACAGGAGCAAACTGGGTGGTACAAGACCAGAGTGGGACGGGAAGGCTCCCACTGACCAGTGTGACCAAACAGAAACCCCACTCACACGCTTCTCCTACGCAAACAAACCGACAGTGAACCCGGGTTTAATCCCTGGGGTAGGTTAAGGTTCACACTAACTTGGCAAACCAACTTGGCCCGAGGCAAGTGGCTTCCAAGCTGCACCCGTGACTTCAGTAAATACGTCCACGTGTTGTATGCAAACGTACTGAGCCTGAAGAAGCCGTACCACCCTGATTTTCAAGTGCAAATATATATAGTATCCCTTAATTCTGCTCTTACTGTATTAAAAACAAAAGCAAAACCACACTCAATTGCTTCCCCCCAAAACCCTGGCCTGCACACATTCTCTAAAAATAAGTATCAACCTGGAGGTTCACAAGAAATGAACTACTTAATTAAATGAAACATAGCTTAGAACAAGCGACACCGAATCTCTCCCTCCATTAAAGAGGACCAGGAGTCCCTGCACAGAGAAAGCAGGAAATAAATGTTACAAGTACTATTAGTTAAGACATCGGACAAAAACAGATCAGTTTCCTGACTTGCTGTTTTTGTCTTCACACAACAACAACTCCCATTTGGATGTTGGAAATTCAGCCTGCCTCGACATAAAATAATGCTCTCTGCTTGCAGGGCGATAGGAATAATGACTTTCAGTCTGAAAACATTTCAATTACTGATGTGTATGGACTGCTGATTGTCACTGGTTTGTTTCAATGATCCACGCTTGCTTTAAATTAAGCACAGCTGAAGACTGCTGCAGACGCATCCAAATCCGGGTTGTTTCACTAACTGAATAGCACTGTGCAGTTTGCCTTGCTCGATTCTTCACTGCTGAGGAAGGATTAGAGCCTCCAGTTCCCAGCAAAAAATAAAACAAGGCAGTTATGAAGATCATGTAACGCAGAGCTCGGAAGCCCACAGCGGAGGTTTGCTGCAGTATGGCAGCCTGCTTCTCGTCTCTTCAGCACAAGCAGCCGCTGTAGCGGTTGCTCCCTCCTCTTCTCTATCTTCCTTTACCTCCCTGAAGCCTTCTGCTTCTTGGAATGGATTCTCCAAGAGTTTTAGTACATTTCTTACCTAGAAAGAGAACGTAGCACGATCATGAGAATTTAGAAAGTAAAGGCAAAGTGACGTAGAGAAGACCTCACAGCAAGTAATGGTTGAGTGTGTTGTATTTGTAATGAGTGAGTATATTGTGTTTAATACACAAACTCCAGACAAGCCAAAAATGAAACAGATGAAAAAAATGTCTACCAAACAGGCTGAAAACTGTAAAATCATAACTGGCTGAGTTTGTATCTGTATGGAACTCAAGCTTAAATTAACTTCAAACGCAACTATCAAATACAAGTTGATAGGTAATTTCTCAAAATCAACTAATTCTGCATGTAAGAATTCACGTGCAGGCTGCCACAGGTGAAAGCCATAAATTTTAGAAGAGAACACTTAGCACAGCAAGGAACAAGTATAAATGAGTCCCCAACTGCCTCCCGAGGTAAACACCACCCCGAGGACAGTAACAGCAGGGGTGAGCGTTTTGTCCTGGCATCAGCCTACAACAGCAAAAGCTGGGGAAGTTCGGCTTCAGATTTTCAACTCCTTTCTTTGTTCTACAGTCCTTAAAGCCACAGCTCCCTCAAAAAAAAACCAAACAAAAAAAAGCAGCAAACCTTCCAGGCTGTAAATACCCACCCCTCTTCTGCTGGAACGCTGGTAGTGTAGCAGAACTACACGTCCACACGCACACCACACCGTAACCGCATACCTCTGAGAAATCCCCGTTTTCGGCTGCCTCTATGGCATTCTGGGCAATATAATTTCTCAAGATGTATTTTGGATTGTTTGAATTCATGACCCTCACACGATGAGTATTCCAGGCGTCAGCACCACTAACACTTTCCGTTTCTTTTTGCAAACGAACTCTGAAATTAAGCAAGTGAAAGCAACTGGTTTGGTTCAGGAATCACATGAAGAAGTTGACCTGTTTCCTTGAGATCTTTAGTCTACAGTTCTGACTAAGTATTACATCATCTACAATCCTCTCTAGTTTATAAAATCCAGCACAGGAGCAGAATACAAAACCCCGCTTCCTTTAAGAGCGGCATCAGAGCCGGCCAGCAGGTCCTGCTGAGGCCCAAGGAAGTGGCACACCTTTATATTCACTGACAAGTCAGATGAAGGCCCCATCTCTCCCCCACACCCACTGGTGCACGCTCTGTTCTGCGTTGCTTTGCCACAATCACCACATTCAGAACTTGGGTTATGTCTCTCTACGCTTGTTTATGCACTGAAGCTTTTCATGTTCTGATAAAAGCAAAGGGATACAATAGAGCTGCGGCACTCTGATCTACACACTAGCAGGAACACTTGACAAAACTCAGCCCCACTGGAGAACAAGACCACAGGCTTGTGGGGAGGAAGAGTCCTGACCTAATCTGTGCAGCAGAAACAATTATCCTCGACTGAAGGGCTTTCTTTATGAAAAAATTCTCCTGCTAACACTAAGTTATTAGGCTTTTAAGCTATACTTATTAGTCTGGACATTTTCTTTTCCTGGCCATGATTTCTTTTACAGTTACTCTTTGATTAACTTCTTTCTATATTAGTAAAGAGATTTTTATTTCAGAAAAACAATGTAAAAGGATGAAACACTGAGAGGTCAGTCATTGTAATTACTGAGCACTTAAAGGCTCACAAATCAAATTACTCTCTGCTAGAATCAAGATGACCGTCCTTGAAGGACTTTTAAGACCAGAGCTGATGCTATGTGGTTTCTATACCCTCACCCCTCCCCAGAATCTAGTAAAGAGAATACACAGATGGCCTTGAAATTGCCCAGCAACAGATATGCGGATTCTGGAGTAGTTACTATTCTGATTTGCGTGCCCCACACATCCTGCCCAACCTGAACACCTCAGGACAGTCTGTCTTTTGTGAGACAGGCACAATCACAGCAACTGCAGAACAAACACACTGCTCTGAGTACCGAGAAACCTCACCTGTATTTCTCCAGCCATTCTTTCCAGTGCCTCTTATTTCTGCTGAGTAAATCAGCTGCTGTTAGCTGCTGCAGTTTAGAGAATTGTTCAATGCGTTCCAGTTCCTTATTTATGTTAGCTTTTGTTCCAAATAATGCAAACAGCTGAGGGTTAGACTGAGCCAACATCAGCATCATTGACAGTTGTCTGGGAACAAGAGAAACAAAACCATTCGATATTAAAGTGAGCTGCCTGTCAAGAACCACCTCTTTGCAGCCATAAAGTAGGTAAGAAAACATTCACAATGACCCATGACTTCACTAGAGAGGTCAAATAACAGTACTTGGTAATTAATAGAGCAAATTTATAATAAATTATACCAATTTTACTGTTCTCCCTTCTTCAGTGTGTTCAACTCACATTCCCATGGTTCATGAAGTGCAGAGAGCAGATTCTCAGAGTTACTAGTGGGTGTAGATCTGCAATTCTCAGCAAAGCACCCTTGGAACTTTGAATGGAATTTGGAATAAGGAATTTGATCTTACTTAGGTACCAAGATACTATTGAATCCACAGGGTTGGTTTTTTTAAATTTCTTTTCCTAACACTGATGGTGTAACACCATACAGAATAAGGATCTAACACCTACTAATCTCACCACTGCTGTGAAAAACTCAAATCAGATGGGGAAAGATACCTCATTTAAGTCATATGAGACAACAGTGTTGTTGTTTTTAAATTCAGCCTGTCTAAACCACAGAAAGAGAACTGCTTGGCAGTAGTAAATTCCTAACAATACCCAGGCTACTTTGCTGTAAGTTTGACTAGAGTCGTATCTTTTTACATTTGACTGTGTTAGTGGGTGCTGTGATAGTCTGCAACAGCTTCACCTCATTCCTGATACCATGCCAGCCAACTTCTGTTTCTCCTGGATTAATAATTGCACTTCAGCAAAAGATAAAACCAAACCCCCAAAAGCCTGAGTTGGAGCACATCAAAACCCACTTTGATACAATAAGTATTTTTATTTCCTTCTGGGAATGCATTTATAAACAAGAGGGAGAAAACCCCCACTATTGCCTGGCTTCAAAACAGACAACTCATTATATCAGATTTTATTTTCCTACTTGTAATAAGCAGAGATAAGCTAGGTGCTTTGATTTGTGAGTTTATATAAAGTACTAGCCAAATCTGATTTACACACCTGACATACCCAGCTCTGTGATAAAAATCAGTTATGTACTCACTGTAACACAGTACCACGCCTCTCCAAAGCTTTACTTCCATATAATGATTTATAGCTACTTTTCACATTCCTCTAAGCCTGAATCTAATATTAAAACATAGTCTCATCTGTCACACAAGCTATCTTCATGTTGCATTCTATCTGTTTACAGTTTCAAAGTAGCTGAACTCTGGGACACGGTTAAATAAGCAGCATCCACCGCCTTGATTTAGTTCCCTTTCGTTTTAGTGTATCATCACTAAAACCTAAACCATCAGTGATCTCTCCAAACCAGTAAATGAGTACAGCCAATCATGTTGGCACAACACCAAACTTGCATGAACACGTTTCACACTGGCCCATTTTCTCAGCTCCCTGCTTTCTCCAAATTAACTGTGTATCAACACAGAAAAAGCTGAAGGATCTGGTAGGTTGGTTTCCTTCATGGAACACTTACTAAACAGGGGAGGGGACCCTATCCAAAACACACCCCGCTTTGACTCTTCTCTTCCCCCCATCTGACACTCATTTCCTGATTTTCACTGCTCCAAAAAGTGAAAAATTGCTGCAATCACTGTTAGAAGCAACAGTTGAACAAACCTTACTATTTTTCCATGCTTAGGGCAGCTGGGCTGCAGAACGTAGCCCATCAAATGGGACATGGATGGCACCACACAGTTTCCAGAGCCCGAAGTGTGCATTGAGGTTATACTTAGCCCAGAATATGGTGAGTGTTTGCTGCCAAAAGAGTTAATCCATTTCTTCTGTAAAATATTTCTGTATCACTTCCCTGTCTGGCACTCTCATTGCTTTCGTCAGCAGAGAAGTCAAAGGAGAAAAAAGGAGCAAACAAAAGCTCAGACACCTTTAGCCCAAGAGCCAAATGCTGCAAGTCACCGCTGAGCGCTCACCAGTCACAAACCACAAAAACTTGCACTGCTGTAGGTGATGATGTGCCTACTAAACAGTGAAATTTCCAAATTTAGTTAAGTATTACACAGTGTGCAGAGTTCATTATGGTTCTGATGAAATTAAAAGCACTGGCCGAAAGCGTTTCAGTAAAGAAGAGTATTACCTTGGATCCATCTGCGGTTTGAAAGCAACTTTCAGCTCTTCCACAGAAGCACACTGACTTGCAAGCTTCTCTAAGAAATCTTCCAACTGTGAAGGATCAGAGTCTACTGAGAATGAACTCAGCAAGTGGAAAATATTTGTGAAATCTCCACCTGAAAAGGAAAACTATATGGGTAACACAAGTAATAGATCAGCAGAAAAACAGGTCCTGTATTTACTTCGTAACCCCTCTGGCCCCAGAGCAGTGCAGGTGTCCTCTCTGACTAGGCAGAACTGCTCCTTCAGGGAGGCTGCAAATGAGAGACAGGGGAGCATTATATAAGGCAACAACTGCCTCACAGTTCTCAAGAAGGTAATAAGCATTCAGCCTTTTGTTCTTCTCTCAGATGACAATGTACTTGCACACAGCTGCTTCCTTGTCAAGGTCAAGACAAACCCCACGTTTTCGTTTGACTATAAAACAACTGATGGGCTATTAGATAATAAACCTCTGTTCCTCACCAACCTGTGAGATGCATGGTTTCAAGAAGTTCAGACACCAGCTTACTATCTTCTTCTAATTCCAGCTGGATTAGGCCTAGTTTCTTCCTCATCTTCTGCAAATAATGTTTCTCAAATTCTGTGTCATATTCCTCTTCTAGGATGAGCTCACTTATTTCCAAGGGCAGCTCTGGAACTAGAGCTTCAGCAAGTTTCCCCAGGTTCCACTTGCAGATCTCCGGCTGCTTGTTGTAAGCGTAGCGCCCTGTATTATCAGAACCATTGCAAATGTGCTCAGGGTCATATCTACAAACGAAGAAATAGTTAGCATTCTTCTAGTTATCTGCCTGCCAATACCATGAGAAGTGTTAATTTAGTCTCCTTGAGGAAAGCAAAAGCTTCGAAAGGGAACACTCCTTGATTCTCTTCCCAAAATTACCTCATAAGATATTTTCCTGCCCTCTCAAACACTGGGAAATCTCACAGGCTACAAGGACAGTCCAGCAGTTAGAGATGTTGTGAATGCAGTTAAAAAGAAGTTGAGAGGAATCATTACACAACAACTAGAACTAAGTCGATCTACTTTGCCATAAAGAGGGTTCATAAATCTGCTTTAGAGTTAAAACATTAGAGCAACTGTGATCATCAGGAGTGCTTCCACAAAGCAAACAGATACACACACCTCCAACAGGTATGCCACACTGACCTGTCCATAAACCCGAAAGGGCCGTAGTCGATGGTGAGTCCAACGATGCTCATGTTATCTGTGTTCAGCACGCCATGGCAAAACCCAACACACTGCCACTCAGCAACCAACCTCGCTGTCCGTTTTGTTATCTAAAAGAGATTTTTGGTTTTGCTTTTCATTCTCCAACATAGTGTATATCCCATACATTCAGGTATTTCCACGCATTTCCTAGCCTGAACCCATTTTTCTAGAGCTCCAGTGGAAGCAGATTCTGGCAGCGTGCCCGTACATGCACGTATCTTAAGGGCAGCTTGCCTCTTTCCTCCTCCTCCTAACTGCCTGGTTCTCACTCTCCCATCCCTCTTTGCCTCCTTTCCTTTCCTTCCGTGCTTGACTTGCAAGTCAACCAGACAGCTTCAAAAGGGACTGGAGACAGAATGCTGAAATAGGAAAACTGTTTGACACCAGACTTGCCTGCTATTCTGGGCATCATACAAATACATCCTTTTGCTGACTACTAATTCTAAAGACCCTTTAACTGCAGGCAGGAGAAAGCATAAGCAAAGTCTAAGAAGTAAAATTAACTGTAGGGTAGGCAATGTAGCCAAATGTGAAGTTAGTCTTTTGGATTACCTGGTAAATAGGAGAGGTTTACAGGAAGGTAACTGGTTCACACAAAAAAATTATACCCTGACAAGAAGGTTTAACACTTCCCTCAATTTGCTGAGAGTGGACAAAAGCTACAGGGTTAAGTAAAATATTCCAAGAATGACTATTTAATTTAAATGCAACTCTTCACTGACTCCATGCTTCACCAGAGTTTTCCAGTTGCTTAACTGAGAGTTATCATTGTAGAATCCTTGACTGTAATCACTGCATGTGACTCATTCCTCAAATAGTGTAATACTGTAAAATCATTTAAGTTATTTAATTAAATTAGCCCACCTGTCAACTGCAACTAGGCATGCCCTATGAAATCTAAAATTTAGGAAGCTGACCTGGCTTTTAGATAAACCTGAGTATTTCTAAATATTTTACTGAATTGCTGTAAATAAAAATTTTATGGACTCATTAGCTAAAACTCTAAAATCAAACTACTTTCATAGCTAAAATCACTCGTCTTCCCAAATAGCTATCAATGTACAGGAATTTAAAGCAAATATTCTCTCCACCTGCAACTCAAATGCACTTTATTAATGTTTAAAAACTGAGCTAGTTAACAGAGAAGTTACTCTAGGTAGCTGCTCATGTCCAAACCTGATTACTGGCCCTAAACCAGGAGGGGAGACACAGCCTGCACAATGGCTCCACGCCAGGAAGATGGCAAAACTTAAAAAAAATAATTAAAAAAAAATGCAGGCCAGCAGAGATGGGATGAAAGCACACCAGGGGTAAGGCAATTTGTGACTGCTGGATGTCTTTGTATGGATGCATCACATGCTGCCAGTGTCCTGGTAAAAAATAAATCCTGCTAATGAGAGCAGCCAAAAGCGATTAGAGCAATGGCACCACTCAGAGACAGGTACGCTGATTAGAAAGAGACAGCTCTGCACTCACTTTGACTGCTACTCTTTTCAATCACCTTTTCCTCCTGCTAGCCCCGCTGGAAAAAACAAGTCTGGTGCACATATAAATAAGAGCCCTGTCTCAAGGACACATTTGTTTAAATCTGAGCAGCACCTGCAATTATTTGAGGAGTCCAGATAATGCTGTTGGCTTTCTAGCCAGGGCTGACAAATGCAATCACTTGTACTTTCTACCCCCATTTCTTCTGCAGTGCAAAAAGGAAGACAGAACACATTAGCATTGAGTAGACAGCACTTCCCTGCTATTGAAAAAGATGGATGTGTTTGGAAAATTAGGACTGGGGTGCTTTTCAGATGGAGACAGGTATGGAAAATTTCCACTAAGGAGGAGAGAAGACACAAAGTAGGCAATGCCAGCATGGGCACAGGGACAGGCACCGGGGGGAGGAGCACAGCAAACAAAAGAATGGAGATGGGGGCAATAAGGAAAGGATGCAATAAGGACAGGAAAAGCAGCCAACTGCAAAAAGAGCCAAGGCTGGGCACACACACGCAGGCATCCACAGAGATCCCCGAGTCCCACGGCTTTTCTATCATCAGAAAGTAAACAAGCCATCGGCTGCAGAGCTGGGTAGGCACAGGGTGGGGGACAAGACACAGTCCTTGGCATCAGCGCCTTTCCTTCAATGCAAAAGGCCTGTCCAGTGAAGTTAAACTCTCTGGCAGGCCGTGCTGGACCACACACACCACACCTTGCATTTGAAGAACGCATGCAAACACGCACAAGTTGTGTTAAAGCAAGAAACTGAAACGATCGGAAATCCTACAACACAAATTCAAAAGCCACAGACTTTAGAGAATGTCACATTTTCAAGCCTGCCTTCTGACCTCTTACTGGTCCACTATGAACATGCATCTTGTTACAGCCATTCCCTCAGTCCCTACCAGAGCATTTCAGATTTCAAATCACTACAACTGCTTTTACGTAGTCTAATTAAATGTATTACACTGTGGTACTTTTAATTGTTCTGGTTACTGCTAGTAACAACATTCTTATTTGGGTTTTAACATTATTTGAACTTCAGGTGATCCTAACCTGAGCCTTTATGACAGTTCTCCAGGAATTTCCAACTGGGTCCCCTCTGCAAAGGTAGCATTACCCTTAATTAATAGACTAATAGTCTAATTAATAGACTAATCACTAAAACAGGAAGTGAAGTATCTTCCTCCCTGACCCCAAATTCTTTCTTTACTCACTGAAACAAAGAATGCAATAACAGAAATTCAATGTCAGGAACAGCAATACAGCATCAACAGTGTAGCAAAAGGTATATTCAGGAAATGAAGTAGATTCCAATTAATTTAACTGCATTTTACTTCAAAGAGAAATATAGCACATTTATATATACTAATGTATTTCTGATTATTTATTATGGATCTGCAGTAATTGTTAAAGCCTAAATGCATACAGTAATTGAAAAAGGGTTCAAAATAGGTCTCTGAGAAACCACCCAGCCTCTCCTCTGGGCCACTGCAGAATGACCTGATCCTACACCACACCTAAAACATATTTATCTCACCTGATCTTACCATTCCCAAAGCTGGAGGCTTTACAACTTTCTCAGGTAAGCCCTTGCAGTGCCTGACTGATTTTAAACAAACTCTAAAGCCTGAATTTAAAGTGATTCGCAGTCAGCATTCCTGTTGGTAATTTGGAAAATGAGAGACAGGGAGTGACTCCATGTGCTCAGTACTTTACAAGACAAAGTCTTGAAAGTGATTGTCTCAGTACCATCAACTCATCCATCACCTGACAGTCGGGCCGGCCAGAATTCCCCTTCGCAGTCTAAGCCACTCTCAGCAAACAAAGTCTTGAGAAGCACTCCCAGAGCAGAAATATCACAATTTACCATTACAAAGGTTAAAATGCTTTGATCAATATCAACACTGCTTTCATCGACAGGCAGTTCTACTGAGAGTGTTTCCTCCAAAGAAAATAATAGTTCAAGCAATTGGATGATACAAGGTCTTAACCAGCTCTGGCAATCTGCACTCGACACGGAAGTTGCTGAAGATGATGGCTATGGATTCATGAAGACAATCTGGTATTTCTTACCTCTTTGAAGAAAGCAGCATTCCTCTGAATACTGTTGTCTGAATGAGCCGCCTGGATTTCTGGATAGAAAGTGCTGATCACATAATCAAGCATCTGTATTCGAATATCATTTCTGTTAACACTGGGACCCTTGCGTCCGGTGTATTCATCGGGAGGTTTAAAAATTTCAAAAGAACCAAACCTGGTTTTAAAATAATAAAAAATATGTTTTAGTATTATCTGATACTATTAACTTCATTGATATTACATATAGTAAAAACATTTACTGGTTCTGCAATAATACCACATTATCTCTTAAGTTTAATACCAGTCCTTCAACTGACTGAGAGAAAAGACCTGCAAGATTCCTACCCCAAACCTGGTGATGCTCAGTGACTCAACACAAAGAAGCTCTTACATCCATGGGTGAGCAAACTGACAGATCAGGACACGAGCCAGTACTGAACAGCAGCTCACTAAAGTTTCTTACATCCAATTCCACAGACAAATTCTTAGCCTGAGTAAATACACAGGAACAGGACTTAAAATACTATACCGTACCGCACGCATGTAAAACAGACTTCTCCACATATATATATACATGCACACAGACACAAACACACATACACACATGCACACACGTGCCCGTATGCCTTATGCCTCACCTCCTATGTTACCTTCTTGAAACTCCTAATGTTTTATGTCAGAGCAGGAACCTTGTACACCTCTCAGGCAGGGAAAGCACACCCAAACTTTGACATTACTACATCAGAACAGCCTTAGAATTAAGGGTAGAACTATAAGGTGTCACTACTAACTACCAACATCAAAAATAGCATGTATTCTGTGCAGGCATAAACATGAAAAATCTCTTCTGAGGTTCACAGAATGGAGTTGTTCTTTCTCCCAGGCTAGCATCATTAGCACCCTAGTGCAAAGACACCAGTTCATCCCATCTGCTGGGCAAGAAGAGCAGCCTTCCTGCAGCCCAGCAAAAGAGTTCCAAGCCTCCAGAACAAGAAACATGCAAATGGTGTTGCTACGGAAATACACTTAAAATGATGTTTTAAAAGATTGTGGTGCTTGATCGTAAAAGAATGAAAAAAAAAAACCAAGAAAATACACAACTACCTTATAAATGTAGAAGCTATTCTCAGGACAACTGTACACCTTTCACTTTTTGGATTCCCATCATAAAAGATGTCACGAACAACTTTAGAGTCAGATGTCACACACGTTCCAGCCCTCGTGGTTGGAATTCCAAGGTGAAACATCGCCTCGCTGCACAGGAACTCCCGTATGCTCGACCTCAAGACTTTCCGACCGTCAGCTTGTCTGCAACAAGACAACAGACTGTAAAGGCAGGAACTCGGGTCTCCCCCTTAGCAGTGGAGAAACAAAAGCCTAGAAGTGACATGCACTGTCCCCAGTCACACAACAACGCGGTGGCAGATCCAAGAACAAAACCCAGACCTTCAAACTTCTGTTAAAGTTAGGTGGACACAACGGGCTTGAAATGAAGATAACCCATAACAGAAGAAAATAAACCTTCCAGTTACACACATCCCTTCTAATCATTAACCTTGTTGTTTTTATTGACACAACAGAGTCTTTCAAAAAAGTAAAAAACTGTGGACAAGTATAGCTATTTTACTATAAGTCACTGCTTTCCTCTTACTAAAATGGCTACTATTCTGCCACCTGAAAAATATTATTTTGGATATTTCTGAGTAAATAATGTAGAAATAGGGTGTTATATACTGGCACACATGGCAGTTGCATTAAAAAAAAAACAACCCAAACCAACTGAGCAGACAGCAAATAGCAAACTAACTTATTTAATCAATACCTAGTAAATGGAACGGGTGTGGGTGTTCCTCAGCCCACACTACCAGCACTCCAGGAGCTACAGGCAGGCAGGAGAACTGCCCTGGGCAGACCCACAACAAAACCACTGGATCTGGGACTTTCACTCTGATTTCCTTAACCTTCACAGACCCGAAAGCAGGCTTTGGAGCACCGCATGTGGGAAACTATGGTGTTACAGAGCCTGTGTGCTGCTGGAACAGAAAGTAGAGGAAATGCAAGTGGGGAAAATGACCTGAAAGATTTAAAGCAGTGCAGGCTAAACTGACTAATGAAGATAGCCGTCCCTCACAAGGATTTGGTCAGTGTGCCATTTTGGGGGGGAGAGGGGCGTCCACCTTTCCTTCCCACAGCCAGGAAGGCTGAAGGCCAGGCACCCCTGGCAGCAGGACCTGCGGCATGAGCCAAGCAAACACCTGCACTTTAAATACCATGAGCCATAGGGACAGCAACACGGCAGCAAGCAGTCAGGCTCCTATGGCTCTCTGCATCCTCCTAAGGGGGAGGGGAGGGGAAGAAGCTCGAAGGAGGATAACCAGGGACCGAAGTAATATAGCACCCGAAGGAGATGCAATTACAGGCTGATTTTTCCAGAAAATATAAAATTCCATCTTCTGGTTTAAGCCTTAAGTTTGGCATTGGTTCAAGCATGTCACTTGCTGCAGCGAGGAGGTTTAAGAGACGACCTCTGCTGTGGGGAAGGACCCTCCGCACATAATCAGCTGGAAGAGCACCTCACTAATGCCATTAGCAGACAGGGAAGATTGTCCCCCGTCTCCTCCGCAGAACGCAGACCCTCCGGGCGGTTGTCAGCGCCGCCGTCCCACCGCGCCGCCCCGCTCCCCCCGCTCCGGGCCGCCCCCCGGGGCCTTACCGGGAGAAGGGGGTGAGTCCGGCGCCCTTGAGCTGGATCTCCCAGCGCTCTCCCCCCGGGCCCAGCACC
>VZTM01038011.1:627333-661276 GCA_013400555.1 Jacana jacana
AGAGCACCGCCCGCCGCGGGGCGGGAGCGGGGTGGTGACGGAGCGGTAGCCAAGCGCGGGGAGCCGGTGGGGTATAAAAGCCGTCCCCGCGGGGCGCCCGTCCTCGCCCGCCCAGAGGTTGGAGGTGCTGTGAGGGGCAGCCGGCCGGAGCCGCCAGCAGGTCGCAGGGCGGGGCGCTCTGCCGATGGTCCGGTGTCGCGTCCGTTAGCCCCTTCGCCTCAGCTGCGCCTCTGAGGAGGGAGAGCCCCCGGGGGGCGGCAGGCGTAGGCTTGCCCCAGGCGCTCAACGCTCGCCTAAGGTGGCAGGCCTTAAGATGTCCTGGCTAACGAGAGGAGGGAAGTCGAAGGAGGAGGCGGAAAGCTCCCCGAGCCAGGAGGAGAGGGGTGCGCTGGTGCAGGCCATGCTGGAACACGGTGGGGACCCGTGGGACTACAAGGTGTTCGGGCAGGAGCCCACGCTGAAGGCGGCGGAGAAGCAGTGGCTGAACTATGTGTCGTCCTACCATCCCAAGGGGGAGAAGAAGTGCTCAGCTCTGCAGTGGCTCTTGTTTGACTTGTCCCGGGCCTTGCAGGTGGTGGTGGAGGAGAAGGAGCAGTGCATCCAGAACCTGCAGAACAGCCTGCAGGTGGCTCGCAACGAGATCTTGGCCCTGCGGTGTGACAGCTCGCAGCTGAGCGAGCAGGCTGAGCAGCTGGGCAAGCTGAGGGAAGAGCTGAGGGACGAGGTGGCCGAGAATGCCCGCCTGAGGAAGAAGGTGCAGTGCTTGGGCACCCTGCTCTCACTGGGGAAGGGCTTAGACCAGAGGAAGGTGGCGGCTCTCAGTAAGACGGAATGGGACCCGGAGGCGTGGGATGGGGAGGGCTGGAGCTTGGAGGAGTCATCGGTTGCAGGGGAGGGTGCTGCTGGGACTAGGAAAGCGAAGCCGGCAGAGGGGGAGAGAGGCCAGGGAGCGGGGGATGCGTCCCGGAGAGAGAAGGTTTGGAGGAAACAGAGGGAGGGATGGCCCGTGTGGGTAAACAGGATTTGGACCTTGGAGCAGTGCACTCCATTCACGCATGAGGAGGCAAAAGAGGTGGTGATGGCCATTGGGCTGTCGTGGCCCAAAGTAGGGGCGATTATCAGAGCCCTGCCCACTGATGAGACCTTGGGGGGGGAGATCTTGAGGCTGGTGATCAGGAATCTGGGAGAGTACGAGCCTCTCAAAGACAATATGGAGGGGGCACCTTGGAGAGATGTCCAGGAGGCGTCGGCCTACGTGTGTGGGAATGTCGTACTCCGGACATTAAAGCAAAGGGAGAAACCGGTGACCCCTGACTTTGACATCTTTGGGGTGAACGTGGAGCAGGGGGATGTGGGGGTGCTAGCCTGCCGTGCTCCTGAGATGCACAAGGGGTTTTTCATCAGCCTGGGGTCAACTTTAATCGGTCGCCCCCTCAGCGAATGCATGGCAACCTTGGAGAGCATGGGGACCCTGATGGAAGCTGAGGGGAGAGGAATGGCGAAGAAGCTTGGGACAGGGGCAAAGGGGAGGAAATACATTCCTAGAGGGACGATTTGGAGATATTTAATAAACCAGGGGGTGAATGAAGGAGAGCTAGATAGCCAGCCCACAGGAGTTTTACTTGCTAAAATGCAGATGATCCTTCAGGAAAAGGGGGAGAAGCAAGAAGAGATCTGGGACAAACTAAAGCAGATGAATCCACCAGCTCCTCCCACTGTCCCAAAGAGAAAGCTATACCCACCCTTAGGGGACTTTAAAGATTAGGAGTCCCAGACCCTGGTGTCAGTGGGATTAACCTCCACTGCATTGACCTGGTGTGCAGGGAGAAGGGGCTGCATGGAGGTATGGGGGGGTGGGGAGTTAATTTAAGTGCTGTAGGAGCAGAGATAACATTATTAGATTATCAGGGTCCTTCACTCCTGGCTAAATCCATCCAGATATCGGGAGTGGGAAGGGAAAAATGAGGGGGAAAGAGGTAGAAGGCCAGTTGTGGGTAGGGGAAGATAAACTGGATGGGTGGAGAATTCTTGTGAAAGTGAGGGGTAAACATTTCTAGGAATTATTTCCCAGTCTCCGTTCAAGGTAGATCTGCCCAAGGGAAAACCATCGTGCTGCTGCCTCAAAGTGAAGTGATTGCAGGATCAATTGCCATGGGGGTTTGACTAGCTGATCTTTAATGCTTCCTTCCAACCCAAACCATTCTATGAACTGTAAATCCATGTTTTGTTACGCTTTTGACCCCTGGGAGCAGGCACCACTTGAGTGAGCAGTGGCAAATTATGTGGGCCCTTTCAAGAGGTTGAAGGAGGGTTTGTGTCAGTTTGTATTAAATAATCTCACATGTAAGAGTATGAACTGAACAAAAATGTGGAACTTATAAAATACTCGGTGTGGATTCCAGGATGGGTCGACCACAGAAGTTGCATGGGATACAAATGGTACCTTTGCAACTAGTGTAATAGTGGGTGATGCAGCTGTATTGTCCGATGTGCTCTTAGTGGTTCAGATGGTGCAAATTTAGTTTTGGCCACTGAGCATGTCCAAAACTAAAATCGCTCCATCCACAAGTATCCCAAGACCCTGTAGAACAGCATCTGTGTTAATGCTAAGAGATGGGGGAATTGATATGTGTGCCATGACCTGTTCTGGATACATGCAGGGCGTGACCTGTATGCACATGGGTTGCACCTCTCTTAGGACTGCAAAGTTTCCATCCTTGGAGACAGGCCTGGGCAACTGACTCTATGTAACCCTGCTTGAGCAGGGGGTTGGATCAGATGATCTCAAGAGGGCCCAGCCAACCTCAACAACTCTGTGATTCATTCTATGGAAACGGTTGCAGTTTTGAATCATGTACCATGTAAACGGGTAACAAACTTCAGACCCTTGTTTGATGCAACAGCAATGGTATCTACCTGGGATAACCAGGCACATGGTAAAAGCAACTGCTGAGTTAACAAAACAACAAACCACAAGGGATTCAATTCTGTAATATCTCTTTCTATTGTACTCAAGCTCAATTGTTAGTTCTTAAACCAGCTTTTTCAATAGCATTAGCTCTGTTCTTATGGGTAGTACAACAAAGAGACCCCAATTGCAGTGGAAGCTTTGCCAAACACTGTTGCAAATGAACAAGTAAATGAAATGTATGTAGTAGTTCTGTACAACTGGTTGTGAGCCACCAGAGGATATCATCGCACATCAGTGGAGGAAGGCAGTGTGTTTTGTAACAGTGCAGGCTGTGTACCTGTCACCTCACCTGTAATGGGAGAGTGGGAATATAACATGGCCTGTGTGGCTACAGGAGAAGTCTGAAGATGTGGCATTGCATCTGTTGGTGGTATACATTCATTTGCTTATTCTCAAAAGCAGGGTTTTGTTCCAAACCAAGGGATTAATGACATCTGTCTCGGAGCTGAGAGGCCTCTTTGGGATGAGGTGACAGCATACAGAAGGGACCTGAAAAACTGGAGAGCAGACAAGTTGCAAGCCTGAGGCCTGCCTTGGCGAGTAAGGAACTGTCAGAACTGGAGCCTGAAACTGTGGACTGTACATCATTGGTATGACATAGCCAAGGGCTGGTTTCCAAAAGCTACTGCTATGCAGCACTTAATGCACTTAATCCTGTACTTGTTATTAGTTATGATTGAAGCTATGTTGTTCTTTATTCTTCTATATATCATTTGCTTGTTTCAGAAGGGAAGAGTGTGTTCACATGCCCAGCTGAACATCTAACGGTTGTGGTGGCTTTCCAGCCAGAGGGATTGAGTTTATGAGCACCCAGAGTGGTCTGAATGCCCTCAGAGGAGGTCAGGCAGACCAGGGGGTTGCTTGTGAGTAAGAGGTCCCACTGGAGCATGCAGCCCCAGAGAGCCAAGGCCTCAGCAGTGCTGGCAGGAGGGTGACAAACAAGTGCCTCTGCTGCTGCTCTCTGGTATGTAAACTGCCAGATAAGGCCCTGCTGGGGTTTGGCCAGCTTGCATGGTGATCAAGGCTAATGCAGAATAGCTGTGTCTAGTATTCACAGAAGGTAAATGACACCCGAGGGGACAACCATGAGTGAGTCATGGGAGCCAGGCTGCCTGCAGTGGGTATCACTGCCAGTAATACTGTGTAAGGCTGGGACTGATGGGGTAACAGCCTGAGAAATACCCCAGTTAAGCATGGCTGTTGCAAAACCAGGACCAATTGTGAGGAAGTAACTGGGGGCACGTTTATTTGGGAAGGATTTGGATGGAGGAGAGGAGATGGCAAAAGGTGGGCCCTGGTGCTGAAGAATGAGGTATGAAATCCACCGAGGGCAACCGGAGGGCTCCTGTTGACAGTAGGAGTGTGGATGCCTGCAGGGTCAAGCCCTGGGAGGCTGGAAGGCATTGCCTGGGATAACCCACTGGACTTGCTCCATCAAGTCTCTGGCTGTACGTCACGGTGTGTGTGGATGAACCTGTGCCTTGGAATGTACTAAGCTGCCACTGAGGGCTTGGAGGGCTTGCATGAGACTCATTAGATCTGAGACTGAGCTCATCAGTTCATCACTGTGCCTTATGGTTTGCATAAATATGTAACTTGATGAGTGGTATGGGACTTATGTTACTGATTATTTTTCTCTTCTGCTGGTTTCCTCAGTGTTCACCAGTCAATAAACAATTTGCCTGAGTATGCCTTGGGTAACCGGTCTGAAGAAGGGAGCGACACCTTGGCACAGTCACAGAGCTGTGGTCTATGCTGTGGGAGTCCTGTCTGCCATGACCCTTGCTCTGACAAGCCTGAGCATCCCACAGGGCACGTGCAGGACAAGGTCTGATCACCACATGCCAGGAACACTCGTTATGGCCCCTCTGTGCACAGTCAGGGGTAGAGATGTGTGTGTGTAGTGACCAGGCAGAAACTGCCGATAACTGCAATGGACCGCAAGTTATGTGGGTTCCCCGAGTCTCCCACTGTGACCCAAGTTAAAAAGCGACACCAAGAGCCTGCTGGGACAGTCACAGTAGACTTGTGTTTGGGTGAGAAGCCCCCAGAGTCTCCCACTGGCTTAGATGAGCAGCAGCCCCTCCAGGTAACAAACAAAAATGTTAAAGTTGTTAGAATGAAAGTGGAAGTCTGTTGAGGTGGGGTCTCACACAACGGTCAACCTAACTCTATCCCTGGAATGTTACAAATGAAGCAATCAATTAACACTGATTTTAATTGTTTTAAAACTATGAGTCTTACAAGAGAGTGAAATTAAGGATTGAGAAGGGTGTTCTCTAGCAATGTAATTCTGTGCTTCCATGAAGTACCCTAGAAGCCATAGAATGCTTTTTGGTAGATATTTAACTTTCCTAAGTGAACACTTCATTGTGGATTCATCAAGAATCTGCCTTTCAAGCATCAATAGAACCACCAGAGAAAGGGGCAGTTACTACCAGCCTCTAGTTATTCGGATGCTCCTGTTGTGTCGTTTCAGTTAAGAGCAGGTACCAGTTGGCCAGTCAAACCCAGGCTCTCTGAGGTATGCACTTACCTTCTCTGAAGAATAGCCTCAGGGTCTGGTGGACACCTCCACTTGAAACCAGCCATACCGGGTAAACCATCTGCGGTCAGTAGGTGGCACTAAATTATTACTGTTGTATTTTCCAGCTAGATGAGAATGCAGAACCACAGCGCTGGGGCTGGGCTCCGAAGAACTCGGGCTGTGACCATGAGGTGAGAGACAGCATGGGGCTGGAGGCAGGGAAGGAGATGCAGGGAGGTGGAGAGAAGACGGTCCTGGCAGGTGGTGCACACCTGGGCACCTGCCGTGCTGGCTGGAAGGTAAAGCAGGGAGCAGTCCTGCCCACCTCACCCACACACAGCTCCAGGGACGCCACAAATACTCCCGCTGGCCCTGCAGGTGGCAGCTGCGTGGCTCGGTTGCTGCAGAGACACTGGTGTGTTAAAAACCACCGTGCTCTGAGCAGTGTTACTCTGAATTATTTTGCCCAGTGTGTGAATCGCCTCTAGCCAAAAGCAGGGACATTTTACCATGGAAAGAACGTCACTGGAGACACAACCTGCTGAAACTGGAAGAAGTGTGTAACAGGTTTGTGTTTTGGTTTGGGGGTTTTGTTAGCTTTTTGGTGTGGGGTTTTTAGTTTCTTTTTCCGAAGTCTGCTTATTCCTACTTTCCCTGATCATCAGCACCATCTTGAATGAGGCATGTGGGAAAGCGGTGGCGTGCATCTTCTCTGTGCCTCGGACTAACACCACTAGAGCTTCCCCGTACAGTAGTACAGTACTCAATGAACCAAACCATNGCCCCCTGTCCAGCCACCCTTCTCCCTCCTGGGAGCGAGGATAAGACTACCCCCCCCCCTTGTCCCTGGTGTATAGAATGCTTCAGTTGCTCCCGTGTTGGAAAGATTGCAGCAGGCAAGTGACAAGGGAGGGGATAATTAAGACAACTCCCCCAGCCTCCCCAGTTAGGAGCTGCTGAACAGGACAGGGACTTCAGCTCTTCCCTGTCCCCCTCCACACCCAGATGACCTGCTGCCGTGGGGATCTGTACAGCAGTTGTATTTTTTCACCCGAACAGCCAGTCAGCAGATGGCTTTCAGCATCTTTAGAGCTGCTCGTGGCCTGAGGTTGGTGTCTGGTCTGCCATGCACATTCCAACAGCCACCTGAGAGGGCTCAGCACCACACTGAGGTCTGAGCCATCGGTGACCCTTCTCTGCAAATACTTAAAACCCCCAAATCTTGCAATAACACCAGTCTCAAAACACTGAAGTCAAAAATTAAGAGTTTATTTCAGTTTTAGAAAGGAACAGGAAAGCAAGTACACGATTATCTTAGTTACACAAGTGACAGCGTGGTGTTGTTTCTTTTCCGTGTGCAGCTCCCACTACTGCCTGGCACTTTGAGACAATGACGTATTTCTCACTGCCTTTTAGTGTTTTACAATACACACACACACACAGCAACATCCCAGCTTCCAGTGGAAACCCAGGCAGTGTGAATCCACCTCAAGAGAAAATACCCATTTTTTAAGTTTGGTTCAGTACGGGGTAGAGAGAAGGCAGATGATAAGCATGACCCAGGGCAGCAGTGTGCCCCCAACAGCGATGAACAGCACGCTCCCAAAGCGGGCAGCGCTGCAGCAGCAGCAGGGCCCCTGCCCGTCCCACAGACAGGATTTCACTACTTCTCTACAGCATTTCATAGTTTTTTCCCTTCCACCCGCCCCGCTCAGCCAGCCCTTTGCATACGCCGCTCCACGCGCCAGAGGTACCGTCACCTGAACTCCGCTGCACCCTCCTACACTCAGGCCCTAGGGACTAGCGACTGACAAGGTGTGGAGCCAGCAGGCTCTGCAGCTGGCACAGCAGCTGTACGGAACACGGCGTGTCATATACAGGCTCACTTCTGCTACAAAGACAAGGTCTTTGTATTAATAGCCTTTTTTTTAAAATAAAAAGTAATGTCCATGTTGATTTACCTGGCTCAATTTGAAAGATTAAACTCTTTTTGCCACTAATTCAACCCCTCTTCCACACAAAGGCCCATGGGCTCCCATGGTGAGGGTGGCACCCTAAGCACAAGCGCCTGACGCCAGGCCAGCGTGTGAGCGCTTTGCTGGGCTGGGACTAAGGCCATCGGCTCCTCACAGGACTGAGAGCTGAGACAGACAGTAAAAGAAAAGCAGCAACAAAAAAAAATGTCCCTCACTGTGCCTGACTCTGCCCTCTGGCTTTAGGCACTTGAGTTGAGCAGGGCAGGGAAGCTCATCCTCTCCTCTCTCAACAGCTGGAGGCAGAGAAACTGGTTTCCCTACTTCATCCTTACCTGCAGCTGCCCCACAGTGGGAGGTGCTTACTCCAACTGACCCTCTTGCTTGGAAAAAGGTGTTAGATGCTGCAAGGATCCCGTACCAGTTCTAGCTAGCCAGTGTTCCTTCTCAACAGAAGCACTCCTGGGTGAGGGAAATAAAGGCCTTCAACAGAAATGGTGGTTAAAATATTTTATTTTTGATATCATAGAACATACGCTGTTTACTTTAAATCACTTTAGAGTAAAGGCACACATTGTTAAAAATACTTCAGATTTACATCACATGTACAAATGCATAGAACAGATGTACATGTCACCAAAAAAATACAATATGGCTTCCGAAGGTTGAGGCGGGGCTGGGACAATTCAACACGTGTTTCAATTTCACAGGATGCTGTTAACACTGAGGGGACCAACTAGAACAGAGAGGAAGGGACCTCAAACACTGATCCTTACAGAACTCGCAGGGCACGCTGGATACACCACAGTGAGCATTNCACTAGAGCTTCCCCGTACAGTAGTACAGTACTCAATGAACCAAACCATCAAAGAAGCAAAACCAGTTTCCTCACCTTGCCCCCAGCACGGACAGAGCTGTTAGAGCTGGAGCTAGAGCTGGGTGGCAGGAACTAAAGGCAAGTTCTTGCAATGGAAAAGAGCACCCACACCCTGTTCATAGAATCATTCAGGTTGGAAGAGACCCTTGGGATCATCGAGTCCAACCATCAGCCCGACTCTACAAAGTTCTCCCCTACCCCATATCCCTCAACACCACAACTAATCTACTCTTAAATACCTTCAAGGATCGTGACTCCACCACCTGCCCAGCCACCCTTTCCCCTACTGGGAGTGAGGATAAGACTACCCCCCCCCCCCCCCCCNCAAGTACACGATTATCTTAGTTACACAAGTGACAGCGTGGTGTTGTTTCTTTTCCGTGTGCAGCTCCCACTACTGCCTGGCACTTTGAGACAATGACGTATTTCTCACTGCCTTTTAGTGTTTTACAATACACACACACACACAGCAACATCCCAGCTTCCAGTGGAAACCCAGGCAGTGTGAATCCACCTCAAAAGAAAATACCCATTTTTTAAGTTTGGTTCAGTACGGGGTAGAGAGAAGGCAGATGATAAGCATGACCCAGGGCAGCAGTGTGCCCCCAACAGCGATGAACAGCACGCTCCCAAAGCGGGCAGCGCTGCAGCAGCAGCAGGGCCCCTGCCCGTCCCACAGACAGGATTTCACTACTTCTCTACAGCATTTCATAGTTTTTTCCCTTCCACCCGCCCCGCTCAGCCAGCCCTTTGCATACGCCGCTCCACGCGCCAGAGGTACCGTCACCTGAACTCCGCTGCACCCTCCTACACTCAGGCCCTAGGGACTAGCGACTGACAAGGTGTGGAGCCAGCAGGCTCTGCAGCTGGCACAGCAGCTGTACGGAACACGGCGTGTCATATACAGGCTCACTTCTGCTACAAAGACAAGGTCTTTGTATTAATAGCCTTTTTTTTTTTTTTAAATAAAAGGTAATGTCCATGTTGATTTACAAAACTCAATTTGAAAGATTAAACTCTTTTTGCCACTAATTCAACCCCTCTTCCACACAAAGGCCCGTGGGCTCCCACGGTGAGGGTGGCACCCTAAGCACAAGCGCCTGACGCCAGGCCAGCGTGTGAGCGCTTTGCTGGGCTGGGACTAAGGCCATCGGCTCCTCACAGGACTGAGAGCTGAGACAGACAGTAAAAGAAAAGCAGCAACAAAAAAAAATGTCCCTCACTGTGCCTGACTCTGCCCTCTGGCTTTAGGCACTTGAGTTGAGCAGGGCAGGGAAGCTCATCCTCTCCTCTCTCAACAGCTGGAGGCAGAGAAACTGGTTTCCCTACTTCATCCTTACCTGCAGCTGCCCCACAGTGGGAGGTGCTTACTCCAACTGACCCTCTTGCTTGGAAAAAGGTGTTAGATGCTGCAAGGATCCCGTACCAGTTCTAGCTAGCCAGTGTTCCTTTCTCAACAGCAGCACTCCTGGGTGAGGGAAATAAAGGCCTTCAACAGAAATGGTGGTTAAAATATTTTATTTTTGATATCATAGAACATACGCTGTTTACTTTAAATCACTTTAGAGTAAAGGCACACATTGTTAAAAATACTTCAGATTTACATCACATGTACAAATGCATAGAACAGATGTACATGTCACCAAAAAAATACAATATGGCTTCCGAAGGTTGAGGCGGGGCTGGGACAATTCAACACGTGTTTCAATTTCACAGGATGCTGTTAACACTGAGGGGACCAACTAGAACAGAGAGGAAGGGACCTCAAACACTGATCCTTACAGAACTCGCAGGGCACGCTGGATACACCACAGTGAGCATTTGGGTATGGATTCCTAGGACTGGGAGTTCTGCAAATTCATCAGGCTTTCCAGGGCCGCTGCACAGACAGTGCACGGGTCTCATCTGCCAGTCTGCAGGAGTGGGAGGGGAATCTGCAAGTTCTCCATCCCCAAACAGGCTCCTTGAGGAATCTGCTGATATGCTTTGCGGAAAACAGAGCGAAACGATAGACTCCAGGTGTTAACTGGAGGGAATAGGTGAATAATGAAGGGACAACTTAGACCATCACCACTTGGGGCTAAGAAGCACAACATTCAGTCTGCAAGAATGCACCAGGACAATCATTAGCATTAGTCCCACCCGAGGTTAAGGCTCGTTTCTAAAATTTACCTTAGATTTGTTTTCCTTTGTGTAAAATTACCTGAGCACAGATATCAAAGGTCTACAGAACTTTTAAAATATCTGCAGATACCTCAAAAATCCGTAGATAACTTAAAGCAAAACATCAATATATCCAATTCTACCAGCTACAAATTCTCAGAAAGACAACAAAACAAGATTTTGGTATGTCAGTAAAGCCAGGAGAAGAATGAGCTTAAGCTTTTGCTTTCATCTCTTAAAAATGTACATAAAATGTAATAGAACTATTCAAACAGGACTGCTTAAATGTAAACAATACATAAAACCTTTAAAAGTGATCAGGAATCAAAATTCAGGCAGTCACTCTGGTCTTCTATACATCGTTTACAAATGCTGCTTGTCCTCTTGCTGGAGATGGCTGGTGGTTCCTTAAGCACTGACAGATGGAAAAGAAAAGGACCTGCCTCCCCTGCATTCTGTGTTACCGCTGCCCTTTGTGTCTGAAGGGTGAATTGCTGCTGTTCTCGCTTGCCTAAGGTTTATTCCCTGCACGACTGTAAGGCCCAGATCCAGCAAAGCACCCAGCATGGTCTCAAGAGCTCTGCAGGATCCGGTTGGATTTAACAGGTTTAAAGATAAACATGCACTTAAATGATGCGCTGCGCTGGGGCTCACGGCCGTTTCTGAGTGCAAGGCAGAAAAAGCATCAGGCTGCATGGACAGAGCAGCTCCCAGCAGAGTCCATGCCATCACAGGGAGGAGCGGGAGACCCTTAATTTCATTTAAAAAGCTTGAAGAGGACAACACTGCACAGAAGATCCATGTACATACTTTCAGCAAACGACAGGCAGTGCGGGGCCATTCCCAACGCAAGGCCTTGGAAGTGTACCCTACTAAAAGCACCTCCTTGATTTTGTTGAACCAACTGAAAACAATGAAGAAACACAGAACACGTCACCACCTTTTCCTCCCTCCTGCCTCACACACCGGTTCCTATCTTTCATTCCCAAAAGAACTTCACTTTAAGCGATGAGCAACTTCAGCTGAGCCTGAGGAGCAAACGGGACTAGACTATCATTTGAGTTCTTCCACTCAAATGCCTCAGGTGAAAACTTTGATATGACGGTTACAGTTCGCTCTCTTGTTGAGCTGGGACTCACTGATTGTGGAGGGCACTGCACAATCACCAACAACCCTGTACAAAGGGTACCAAAACAAAATTCCTATGAAACAGAACCTAGGATTTAAAAAAATAAATAGCTGGATGATGGATGGCTGCCCCGGGTAATTAAAAAAAAAAAAATCACAGCAGTCCGAAGTACCCACAATTCTTTGTATAAATAACAGATGATCCAAATAAACGCTACAGCTAGTCTGAAAAACTAAACTGAACACTGCTTTCCTATTAAATAGATCAAAATATTAATTCACTGAGAAATTACAGCGATAAATAAAATATTTTCATGTATCAAAAGCGAGGGGCAGGTGCAACCAATTCCAGAATTCTTGTCCCAATGATGAAAGGTCCGAAAACCAAAAGTAAATGGTACAGTAGTTCTAGTCATGTAAATTTACAATACTGGATCCAGCAGGATTTGGCTAAATAACACAGTTTAAATAAGCTAATCTAAAGGAACACAGTGTCCTGTAAACATCTGACACAAACCACGTTGCATTCTGATGGCGTGGCTCTACCTTCTCTACGCAGGAGAAAGACAACCCACCTGGTGGTGGTAGCGAGGGATGCAGATGCAATCTAAAGGCAACGTTCCTGTTCTTCAGTAAGGCTCGTAAAAAGTTGGAGCAGTGTACGTATGACAGCCTGTACAGTTCTGAAATTCCTGGAAAGCTCTCAAGTTTTAAAAAAGCCTAAATGTTTGAAGTATAAAACACACATCGAGAAGATGTCCTTCTAAATTATAGGTAAAAGTGTCTGGCACCAGAAACCACCACTAGGTTTTATCATACCTACGGAAAAAGAGCAAAGAACCACTCAAGACAAGTGTCCCTGGACTTCGGAGCAGACGCAGCCAATTCGGTGACTGTGTGTTGTTCTGTTCCTCCAGAGAAGAAGTTGTGAACATACACTCTTTAAGCTGCCTGTACTACATCATTGGTAATATATATTATATATATAGTTTGCATATATATATATAATACATACATTTGCGTACGTATTCCTTTTACCTTCGTCTGGAATGATGTGGTTCCATGCAACACCTTACCAGGAATCAACCCTGTTTGTTAGATTGTAGCTGGTGTAACTTCAGTATCAAATCTGGTATTATACAGCGATTCAAATGGTGCTCAGCATCAGTCACCTCCGATTGGGATCCTCATCTCCCTCTTCTTTCAGGCCAGTTCACAGCTGTTGTCTCCATCACCCTTTGTCCCACCCTCTTTCACATAGTGCCTCCACTGGATGTTCAATGCTGAGGCTTTATTTCAGTCAGCTTCTGAAGGTAGCTCTGTGCTGCTGGCATGGAGAGGATGAACTGAACCGTCCTTTGGCCTATTCGGTAGCAGCCATATCCCATCAGTCCAAATACTGTGGCTTTTATGACAAATTTGAAAATCTTACTTGAAGCTGACGGAGGCGGCACACTGGGGCGAAAGACAGAACAACGTTAGCACCCACAGAGCTGGAAAAGACAAGCATTTTCCACATCAAAACAAGGACCTCTTCTCCCCTCCCCCCTAAAGTGCAGGAGACTTTCAGGTAACAGACGTGTCACGAATGAACAACGTATTCTTTCATGTTCAAGGGCTGCAGTAACAGCAACAGTAATAAAAGATAACGAAGCTTTTTCCACTTCTGTAAGATGCTGCTCTTAACGGCGATGGGCCTTGACTTGGCCACCACCACCCTGCTGAAATAGCTAAGACAACATCAACACTTCTTGAAGAATACTGGAAGCCAATAGTTCGCTGAACTGTTTATAACATTGCTGTGCCTATCTCTGCACAGAGACTAAAGTCAGAAGAAACACAGGACACAGCCAAAGTCCATCCCTGTCATTCAGGGTGATGGAGGAAAATGGAGCTTGGATATTCTGGATAACCCATGTCAGGACCTGGTCAGGTTTGTGTGACCAGGACCTTCACCACCTGGCTGTGCAGCTCAGCTGGCCCTACGCCCCCAGCACACCTGAGCTGCAACCCAGACAGGCCTCTCCACGCTGAGGGAAAGGTCGCTGCGTGTTCTTTCAGAGAAGCAGCAAGTTCTCATGTATTTATAACTAGGAAAAATGTTTCTAATGTATTCAGAAGCAACCAGTAACAGTAGTGCAAAACCATTATGGGCACATTCAAACCAGGTTAGATGTGCTGAGAGTGGCCTGAGCTTCGATCCATGCGCTCAAACTAGGGCAAAGCTATTACTGGTGAGATTTTGCACGTTAAGGGAATATACAGGAAGAGCTTTTAAACACCATCCACGTTAAAAAAATCATAGAACGGTTCACATTAAAAGGGACCTTAAAGATCCTCTTGTTCCAAGCCCCCTGCCACGGGCAGGGACATCTCCCACTAGAGCTGGTTGCTCAAAGCCCCATCCAGCCTGGCCTTGAACACTTAAAGCTGGCCCTTTACACCTTCTTACATGCTCCTTGATCTATTCTCTCTCAATTCCAGCCCTTTAGTGCAATTTAAAAAAATGAATCCCTAACAATCTGAGGCAAAGAGTAAGCTCTGGCAGAGGCAGGTTCAATGCATGAACTTAAAAATTGGAAGTTCCTTAAAAAAGGAAATGTTCATGGTTCTACCCAGATGATTTCCAAGGTCATTTGCAACTTGTAAAGTCTAACTCAATACCTGTAAGAGCCTTAAAAACATTTCACTTTAGAGAGGTGACAACCATGGACACAACCCCACCTTGCACCTCTGCTCCCCAACTGCAGCACCACAGCATGTGGGGTAAAAGAGTGTAATGAGAAATGAGTCACAAATACAGTAACCTCAGCAATGTCCTTCGCCTCCTCTTATTCTGGAAACTCAAGTTAATGGAATAATAATGTCTCAGGAAAGATACCAGAAACCCTTCCATCTAGTTATGGCACTGGCACAGCGCCTAAATTTGACGAAAAAGACCCTCTGTGTAAGCTCAAAGACACAAAGTCAGGCTTTGGGCTACTCAGCTCTGTAACATCAATGATGCAACCAACATTGAGCACAGAATTACCTGGAATTGGGCAGCCTCATTTTACAGGTTATTTGCGAAGGTGCTGAGGGATAGAGATGTCTAGTTTGTGACTCCAGGAAAGGCTTAGCCTTGAGACAGACTTAGAAATGGTTAGGTGGGGCTCCTGTACATTGCATTCTTGGATCCAGACATTTAACGTCTCCCTAAACCGTCTGTTAAATGCCTACATACACCGGTTAGGTAGGGCAGTGTCTTCTCTTTTCCAGAGCCTCTGGTGCCACAGGAACACTCAGGGAGGTGCTTATACAAACACAGCAAGCCGATGTGACAAGATAGTGTGCCGGTGCTGAACGGCTCTGCTATCCTGAGCCACAACACAGACCTGTATTACCAGGTCATACTACAACCCCTCCCACATCTCTGGAGGCGGATCTTCGTGGCCTTACAGGATATGCATACTATGAACACTTTGGTTCTTCCTTTCCTTCTCTTACAAAGCCCATACATCTATTTTAATGGGATTTTGGAGCAGGAGTTCTCCAGATACATGGCTTTAAATCATTCCATATTCAGGTATATACATTAAAACACATTATTACTTTTATATATAGTTAAAAGTAGGTTTAGAGCAACTGTGATAGGAAACTTGCAAGAGCCAGCAAAGCCCTGGCACAACAAAATATTTTAATCCAAAAGTCTGTATTTACCTAAGCTAGACTGGAAGCCTGGTTGTTTCCACCATCTGCTACAGACCTCATTTAAAAGCCTTAAATGTGGATCAATTTTCTTTCCAAACAAGGGCATCTTTCTCATCTCCCTTTCCCTTGATATCCAACTATTTACTTTTCTTGCTTTGATATTTCCTTTTCCTTTGCTCTATCTCCACTCACTGCACAGCAAGTCAGTAAATCAACAGGGCAGAGATGACAGTAGTGATGTTTCTTCAAACTGTGACAACCAACCAAATCAATCCAGAAGAGCCAATTACTGCTGACTTTTGCTAATTAGCAAGAGAAGCCGTTACATGAACACACAGGGAAGGATGACTGTTACCTCATTATTTCTTGGATGTTTAAGTCAGAGTTCCAGTTCTTTTCAATTCCAGGTACGTGACCCATCCCAACAACTCCAACTACAACCGCTGGGATATATCTTCTAGGTTCAGCTGAGACAGAAAGATGGAAAAAAAGGAACACATCAGTATAATAACTGATTTCAAGCTATAAATGCAGGTAATGAATGAGATTACAAAACAGAATTTTCCCAAGAGGTAGGGACGCTTATTACTAGATACTAAAAGTTAATACACACCTCACCTACTGCTTCTTATGTTGAAAGTCTGGGGGGAAAAGAAACCCTCAGCGCAGTTTCTGGCTTTTCAGGCAGTGTTTGTGTCAGTAAACAGGCCCAGCCAGAGCTCATACTCCAGCCTCAGGACGAGAGGCTCAGCAGACACACGCTAAATTATCTTCTTTTCTTCCCCGTGCTGGTCACGTTTCTGTACTGCTCATCAGGAACAGCCCTGGTCTTTGCTGCCTCCTTCACAGAGAGCTTTCTCCAGCGCTTTGCACAGTGGCAGCTGGCACACACCCAAGCTGTGACAAGCCCTGGGCTAAGTGGAATGAACAACTGGAGAACAGCACTGGAGAGCACACCTGCCCCTGCTAAGAGCTTCCTGAGACAGACCTGGCCTCAGCAAGTAACAGCAAAACATGTGCCTTTCAGCCAGCCACCACTAGACCACGCAACACCTGACAGCTCTCACCCTCCACTCCCATCTACCATCCATACTCCCCCCCAACACCCAGTGAAACCTAAAACATCGCTCCTGAAAGCTTTGGGATTGCCTCTTTCCCCGTGAAAGCAACATAGTACTGCACCACAATAGAAATAATCCACAGAGAACTTCCTAAGTAATAGTAATCAAGCTGCTTTCTATGGGGAAAATGATATGTAAATATAATACGTACATGAAAAATGGGAGCAAGGCCTACTGCCTTGCTTTAGATACCCAACTGATTTCCTCCCCCCAGGAATGGATTAAAAAAAAACCCCATAAATTCAAAAGCAGCCTGCCCCCACCCCCCAAAACAAAACTGCATTAAAAATGTTAGAACTATAATACACATTTTCAAAATTGTTTCTTTGGACTTGCCTTTTCCCATCCTGTTCTAGGGTTGCTCTAAATCTGAGCTGCAACTACAACAGGGGCAGAGCACATCACCTTTGCTCCAGCCTCCAGCTGTATGTTCCTATCTGCTGCTGGGCAGGATTTGAAGATGACACCAGCAACGTTAAAGCCCTGCTTTAAATGTAGTCCTGAAAGAAACTTTTATCCCTCTCAGAGTATTCTGTGTGGAGTAAAGACAGACTGCAAAACTAAATGTGAAAGTTTCATTTGCAAGCTCTTCCAAAGAGTCCACCCAGGCAAACAGTCAGACAAAGGCTAGGAACAAAGCAGACCTAGTTTAGAAATAGATTCAGGCACTGGTCTGCCCAGGGAGGTGGTGGAGTCACCCTCCCTGACTGTGTTTAAGAGTTGATTAGATGTGGTGTTGAGGGATATGGTGTAGGGGAGAACTTTGTAGAGTAGGGATGATGGTTGGACTTGATGATCCCAAAGGCCTCTTCCAAACCTAAATGACTCTATCATTCTATGAAAAATATATTTGAGTCCTGCGAAAAATATATTTGAGTCCTGCAAAAAGTGTCCAGGTTTTGCCTCATGAGCATCATGTCTTTTAAGTCCTTCATAATGCATATAAATCCCTTCCACTTTCACAGACATTGACTAAATCAACCACCCAGAGACTTGAGCTTTTACGAAGGTAGATTTAAAGGGGTGGGGGGCAAAGCAGAGGAATTGGTGAGCAATTCTCTTGTGGCTCATGACCCAGCCAAGGACCAACAATAAAACTACATTTTCAGCCTGCTCTTTGGACCAAGTAGCCGAATCCATCCGTGCCCTTTTCCGCCCTGCCAGCTGAGCCCACAGGAAGTCCTGTGGAGGCAGGAGGCAGGCAACACTAGGCAAAGGAGATGCACGAACACAAGCGCAATCACTTTGCTGCTTTCAGTCACATGACGTGTCAGCAGTCTGCGCTGAAGTGATTAACAAACAGCATCATCCTAAGAAAGCAAATTGGAGGTAGCCCCTACCTCAGCATGCTCCTATATACGAAGGGCATGCAGATCACACATGGCAGCAGATTGTTTCCAAGGCCTAGAGAAATGCAATTATTCTGGATGGCTCTGCTGTGTGACATGCAGAGTCACACATTTCATCACCATTGCCACATCAGCAGCATTCCTAGCAGCCCAAGTTATAAGAAGTAAAGTATGAAAAGCACTGAAATTACAGGTAATTAACTTAGGGAGAAACGTGTTCCCGAGCGACTAGTGATGACAATGTGAGATGAGGGTGGAAGAGAGACAGCTGATGTAGGCCTAGACTGTCCCACGCTGTGCTCTAATACCAGACACCTGCCTTTTGAAAAAGTTGTCAGGCTAGGTAATACTTTCCAGTTAAAACAGCACAACGAGAAAGGAATCACAATTTGGAGTCTACTGTTCTAGGTGGTTGCAACAGGAGAATAATATCCCTTTTTTAACTTTTTCAGCACTATAATCTTATGTGACACGTGGAACACGTGAACAGAACGTCCCAGATTTCCTGACAAGAACTGAACTTTAGACTAGGACACAAAGAACACTTTGCTGGTTGTGATATATACTTTAAAACAATTACTTTCGGAGGCTCGAGGTAGTTCTATCTGCTTTGCTGCTTGCTTCAGCATGTAGGTCAAGTAAATATCTCGTTCCGAGACAATCGTTCGATGAAGATCAGGGAATTCTCCAATCATTTCTGCCATCATCTGCTCCAGTAAATCCTTCTGTTTGCATTTCTCCACGTCATCTTTACTGAAAGAAAGGTGAGTTGCTTTTAAAGCCTAATACAGCCACACCGATGAATAAAAACACTTGGGTATTATACACATATTCACCAAAACCCACACTCTACACTTCTCCTCCCCCAGTTCTCATCTCCAAAAGCAAAAGAATCTCCCTCAGCCTGTAAAACCAGATACTTAACAATGCCTCCACAGTTAGGGAAAGGGAAAGAAGAGAGGTCACTTGCCTGGAGGCAGTGCAACTGGATTTTCACCCTGACCAGTTTAAAAGCTGACAACTCAACTGAGCAAAAGCACCAGGGTTTCAAAGGAAATAGTTATCTTGGTGCCCCACTTCCAGTGTGTATTAATAAGCCTAGAAGAGGCAACACAGAGCACACCTGAGGAAGCAGATCTGATCACTAAGCACAGAAAGGCTATATTTAAGGAACAAAAAAGTACCCTGTAAGGTGCAGTCTGAGAGGATGGAAAGAGTTCTGCAGGTCCCTAGGGTCAATCACGTACCTTCAGCAGGGGAGTCAAAGTTATAAGTCAGATGCCTGTTTCCTATGCCTCTCTTCAGGGAAGAAATAAAAACTGCAGAAGTAAATGTAACGAGCTTTTATACTTTTTATAGGCGCTGTTAAACCTTCTGTTTGCAGCCACAGCTGTGATGCATTCACAGTTAGTGGCAACAGCATCATCTGGTTCTGCATCACTGTCTACTGAAGAACGATGCCAAAGATGCCGCCTTTACTTTCCAAGATGAGGACATTACAAGTGTCAACAGGGACAACCACAAGGAGAATCACAGATTAGAACCACAGAATTGTCTAGGTTGGAAGGGACCTTGCATTGCTGGCTTTCAGCAGATCACAGAAGTGCCTGACTGACACAAATTTAGTGTTTAATTATTTCATTTTCTGTAGACTCTCATGTTGATGGCTGAGCACAAAACATCCCCCCAACAGCTCCCTCTGCTTTTCAATCTCCACCCACATTGGATTTTTAAACTGAGACGGTAGGTCCAAACTTCAGGGGGGAGGCTACTGTGCATATACTGTAGTTATCTTCATATTGCAGTTGAAAACCACAATGTTCTTAGAACAAATAGAAGAATGGGAGAAGTTGCAGAGAAGACTTTCTCCAATGCCCCTCAAAAACCTGCAAATGGTTTCACGCTGGTATGAGACTAGTAAGAACATGTGTTTAGTGCACGAGCTGGAGTTAATGGATTGAGAGTCAAACTCATTTTACAGATTAATGTTACTGCAAATATTTAGAGGAAACAACAGCTAAGTAAATGCTAAAACTTGACAACAAAAGATTTGATTGATCTGACTAGAACTTGAGCCCTAGCCCAATTCTAAAAGCCTGAAAAAAATGCCATACACTGAGCTATGGCTCATTTCATGAGCTGTGCAGAGCTCCAGGCACAGGGTATGAGAACGGCACTGAGCTTCAGGGGCTACATAACATGGGAACACATTTTTGGGAAGCCTCCAACCACTGTGAGTCTGGGAGGAGCAGGCTGAATTTAGGAGGACAGCTGTGCATGTGTTCTCACACAGTTCAAACAAGTTACCGCACACCTACCTGTAGCCAGAAGGAAAGAGGAAGCCAACTGGGCACAAGGATGTCTCTGAGAGGCAGGGGAAACCAAACCGAGCAAGAGAATAGCTGCCTGAGAAGTATTACTGTAAAGCAAAGAAGTTCCTAACAATGTCCCTCATTAAGAGTCCACACGCTGTACACAGATGTTAAACATTTTCCCTTGTTCCAAAAACCTGCTCAGACAGCAAAATCGGGTCTCAAGCTGCCCTGATCTAGATGCGACGCAGCACAGCAGGCCCATGTCCTTTGGAGATCTTAAGGAAGTTAGCAAGCTGAAGCCCTGCTCTCTTCATTTTACAGTATCAACACACAGCAGTGGGAAAGACTTTACTTTCTGCACAAAAATAGGAGGAGGAAAAAAACCAAAGTGTATTCATACCTGATTGGGTCAGATAAGAAGCAGAGGCCCCAGGCAAGCTTGACTTTTTGCCAGAACGAAAGTGCAGCAATCGCTCTTTTAAATGTAACAGGGATGGGTCGGTCTCCAAGATGGAATTTACAGAAAGGTACTTTGCTGGCCTGAAAAAGAAGACAGTCAACATTTCATACTGCACAGGACATCCTTATTAAAATAACGGTTGTTTTATTGTGTTATACAAGGTATCTTAAAGAGCAAGTTGTGTCATACTTCAACATCAAAAATGTATTTAGGCTTTGCAGTAAATAATTTGAAAAATACTACTTTATAAAAGAACAGCTCGGCTACAAAAGGCAGTAGGTATTGCAGTAAAAACATTAAGTTGTGATGCCACCCTCTTTAGGTTACTTTTACCTAAAAAAGAAAGGTGAATAAATAGGGCTCAGTATCCACCTGGGTCTGAACAAAGCCTAAAGTGAAATTCCTGTGCTCAGTTTGCTTTTACCTAGGATTTGTCAGGATCGCAAACCTGTCTGTTTGCCATGGAAAAATGTACTCAAGAAGGAGCTTATGAAACAAGAACTGATGTCAGATACCACACAACAATGCGAGGTGAGACTTTCCTGAAGCTTAGACTGACAGATTTTAGCACAGTACAGAATTTCTAGAAAAGTCTTTCCTATGCAAACATGTTTTAAAAATTTCCAAGAACCAATTTAGAACAGGACAGAGCTAACAGGTATGGCTTTGGTTTGGTTTCTTGTTTTGGTTCTTTTTCTTTTTTCTCACTTAAAATAGGAAACACTTGAAATGTTTCACTCTGGTCTGAAACACTCAGGAAAATAAGCCTTGAAACACTCTCCTTAATGATAAATACACCAAATATTCCAGATTCTTTTAACAGCTAAGTTCTCAGTTTTCCTCCTTAGTACCTAATTTACATAAAAATACCCCGATACATTCTGCAGGGCAGATACATACAGTGCTTCAGTATTCCCAAACTGAAAGAGTAGCTGTGACACACAGTAAAAGTCCAGCTACTATTTACTTCCCAGTGTCACAGCCAGCAGTGGTACAAAAGTGGACTGTTAAAAATACCAGACAGGACTAACAGACCAGGCAGATATTTTACTTTCCCAAATATTCTTTCCAGATGGATGTGTGTTAGACCTCATTAACGTTCACAGCCAGAAACCTTGACATCACCAACAGTGGGACTAAGATCCATATCCAAAATTCAAAACCAATTATTTAACAGGAACAAAATAAATGTAGTATTAATGAAATGAAAGCAAACACCATCAGAAATATCATCAGGAAACCCCCTTGCCACGTGAAGCCTTTTTGGAATTGCTTTCATGCCACTTAGGGCTACAAAGCTCTGTTCTTTGGAGTACACTCGAAAGTCAAAGATGATTTCATACAGATTCACAGGCTTCAGCACAAGTGTGGCCAGAATGCTCTTTTCTAGTCACTAACAAACGGGTTTATGTAGTTCAGCTCTGGGAGGAAAAAAACAGCCAGTAATGTGAATTCAGAAAGAACATTTCAAGTTCTCACCTCTTTGAAAGCCTCCCTGAATTCTCCTCCTGGGGCCACTCCCAGCTGTTCTGTGATGTGAGCAGAAACCTTCAGAAGCAGCATTTGCATCAATCCAGACATGAGTCCGTTCTGGCAGAAAAGGGAGAAAAACATTGCAAACAAACCCCCAGAAAAATCAATAACCTGCGTGGATGTCTCTGAAGAGCAATGCACTGTTCAGTCATGAAAATGCCATTAGGTATCTCAGTGAAGAAGCAGCACTGAAGCTACCTTTTGGAGCCAATTCACTGATCAATACAGCTCTTTTAGTTCAGTTTCTGTCCGTTGTGAAGTAGCTCTTCACTTCAGTGTGCAGCTTAAGTATTCTCCCTTTCAACAAAAACCTATGGCAGAGTTAAGAAAAGAATGTATCTCCTACACCTGCCCAAAGGAAGCGCTTGAATAAGTGAACGGTAAACCAGCTCATGCTCCACAGTTAATTTTCCTTGATCTGCCTGGTTGAAAAGAAGAGGGGACCACACGAGTGCATCCCATTGAATATATACAGTGAATGCCACATTCCAGAGATACCAAAAGGGAAACAGCTAGTGGTCTAATCACAGATACTCCTGCCATGCTGGGAAACACCAGGCTGAGCACCGCTTAGGTTCACAGCCGCTGGAACAGAGAATCCAGCGCTGTGCAAGAAATTGCCATGCATGACCTCAGCCCATGGCACCCCCTTCGGACAGACCTCACCATCCTGAGCATGACTCACTCCCACCAGCAAACGAAAGGCTCCTCCTTACACAAAGTCTATGCTTTTTGATCAGTGGCTGAGTGTTACTTGTCCCCAAGCGTAACCTGTACCTTGGTTATGCATCTCCTCCAGTTTGGCATCAGTCCATATCACTACCAAAAGGGGCATTCCTCCTTCCCTTGCCCAAGGGACTTACTGCTGTATCACCAGCTTCATGCAACTGAAGATGAGTTTACATGGGACAGGAGTTAATATAAGTTCTTGAAGTTACCAGAACAGGAGCCTGGTCTCCATTCCTTGCTCCAAGGGCCATGCTCAAATGACCCACCCTGTGCCAGATCTGATGCTTGTGTCACCTCCAAAGGCTGTAGGCAGTTTCTACCGGTAAATGGACTCAGCAGTCCCTGAAGACCAGAACTGGCAAAAAAGAGGGGCAATTTTCAAAGCAAATTGATTATCTCTTTTGTCATGCTACAAACTAGCAAGCATGACAGAAAGACAGGACACTGACCTCCTGGGGAGAGATAGGAAGAAATAACACAGTGAGAAAAAGGGCTTTCAGCATGTTTAAGATCCAGTTCAAAAGCCCGAGGGACAAGTTTTTCCAGAAGTTCAGAAAAAAAGACCCAAGAAGAAAAGAAAACCAGGATGATGCACCCTGAGGTCATTAGCTGGCTGATCTTCCCATCAGGATTGATGTATTTCAAGTTGCATTTTTACACAGTGACAGAAAGATTGATCCTGCTGGCTAACAGAGGGATGCGTCTTTGAAGTGTGTCCCAGTCATTTCTGCTTTTCACCTGCATGAAAACTCAGTGCCTGGCACACTTGCTCTGCAACAAGGAGACAGAATCATAGTATTGTTTAGGTTGGAATAGTCCAACCATCAGCCCTACTCTACAAGTTCTCCCCTACACCACATCCCCCAACACCACATCTAGTCTACTCGTAAACACATTCAGGGATGGTGACTCCACCACCTCCCTGGGCAGCCCATTCCAGTGACTGACCACTCTTTCTACGAAAAATTCTTTCCTAATGTCCAGCCTAACCGTACCCTGCTGCAGCTTGCAGCCATTCACTCTTGTTCCATCACTAATTACCTGTGAGAAGAGACCAGCACCAACCTCTCTACAATGTCCTTTCAAGCAGTTGTAGACAGTGATGAGGTTTCCCCTCAGCCTCCTCTTCCTCAAACCAAACAGTCCCAGCTCCCTCAATCACTCCTCATAAGATTTATGCTCCAGGCCCTTCACCAGTTTCGTTGCCCTCCCCTGCACTCGCTCCAGCACCTCGATATCTCTCTTATGTTGAGGTGCCCAGAACTGGACACAATACTCAAGGTGTGGCCTCCAAAGGTGACAAGCAGCCATATGTAGCAGTCACCAGCACCAACAGGCCAGCCACAAAGTGTTGGGGGATAAAGAGCAAAACGTATGAAAAACGATGGGAGCAAAACAGTAAAAGAGGTTATAATGAAGAACAGATTATTCAGTGTCAGGTTAAAGAAAGCTGACCACAAAACAACACTGAATTCTGAGTGGCTGGCAACAGCTTCATGGGTTAGAGCAACAGCTATAAACACAAAGCAATGCACATGTGGAAAGAAACTTAACCACATGGCCAGAGGGATGCAGAGCTATTAGCACACGGGACAGAAAAAGCCAAATACCAATTTTATCACCCCAGTGCTCAGCAGCAGTCAGAAAGCAAGAGGAGAGAGAGGGATTACCGGGAAAGGAAAATAACCAGAAATACCAATGTGTTTCTGTGCAATCTTTAGTGGATGAGTCTTGAAAACAAGCCACTTGAACTAGAAAATGTGCAAAGAAATACCAAACATAGAAAAGATTAAATATTAAATACTCATGAGGCTTGGGATGACAGAGGAAGATATACTCTATTAGACTATGTGACAGGCACGGTGAAAAGCACAGGAGACGAGAGAAACAAACACTCAGGTGAAGTACAACTGCAGGTTCTAACACCTTTCCCCAGGCATCTGTCACTGGCAGCTGCCAGAGGGCTTCTCTAGCAGGTAAGTCTTCCACCAGATGCAGCACAGCCACACATGTACTACATGCAGGAACGTGACACAAGGAGGGAGCCTTGCAGCTACTCTCCAACTGTATTAACAAGCCACAGATCCAGCACTGTCCACAGAACTGCAGGCAGAAACAAGCTGTATTATTTGTCTTCTGGATTTCTTCTTCTAAAAACCCCAATTCCCATGGAGGCAGCCCTATGCAAACACGGCCTTGCCACCTGGAGCCCCCAACTGCTTCTCCTACTGCTGCAAGCACACCAGAGGTCAGACTTCAAAGCACAAGTGAGTGCAGCAAGTGACAGCAGCCAGCTCCTCTCCATATGGACCTACCCGTCATCCACCAATGCACACTATATTCCACTTTATCTAACAGGACAATCCTGTAAGTTACCTAAACATGGAGACCTGTATTACATGATACAAAAGGAGAGCTCTTCCACTGGCCAGAAGCATCAAAACAAGTCCCACATTACCATATATTCCTGCACAGATAACTTCAGCCTGAAGGAGGTTAGAGAAGCGAGGCTGAGCTACAATTTTGCTGCCACCAGCCCACTCTCTCTTCTGCCCCAAAACAAGGTTTTTCAACTCCTCCTCTGCAGCAGGACCAGCAACCCTACAGCCACACAATTCCAGTTACAAAGCCCTGTTCAGACTGGCACAGGGCCATTGTATGGACACAGAAAGGAGAGTGGAAACAGGAAGCCAGGGGAGAAGATAAGACAAAACCTGTTTTACCAGTTTGGCTTAAGCCAACCACCCCTGTGCATCTTCAGGTAACCTGCACCAGAGCCAGATACCAGGCTGCCCGTGCTGCTTTGATTAATGGTCACCTGTAAAGGTTCTGAATGTCAAGGAGGGGCTGGAGGAAGGCCATTTTTAACCTGTAAGAGTTTCTTGATAAGCTGTCAATACCAGTGACCCTGCTACAAGCGTGTAATGGTTTCAGGTTAACATGCTGCTCAGTTTTCAACTCCAGCTGAGAGTAATGGAACACAATTTCACTGCTCAGGAGTTACACAAGTGATTATGAAAAGGCAGGGGTTTTCTTTTCCTAATTTGATACTCAAGGATGAAAGTTATAAGCAGTTTTGACTTTTGGTGTAACTTGTGGGCCCGAATACACGTTTTGGTGAGAGGGGACAGCTGAAGTACAACTGAGCAACTTAGCAGCTGCTTTGATTTTTACAAGAGAAAACCAAAGACACTATAATTTAGCGTAGGACAGTCGGACTACTTTTTCTTGTTTTCCCTGTAAAACCCATTCTGCTACTGTATCAAAGGGGGAATGTTGGCTTGGTTTTGGGTTTTTTGGTTAAGGATTATAGACAGAAATACATTATCTAAAAGGAACAATGTCCAAATTTTGTTATTGGCATTATCCCTGGTGACAAAGGAGACTAAGATTGAGTTGTAACAATAGGAATGATCTTTGTATTACCCTCTGGCTTCAGAGCCAACAGAGCCTGCGTTTCCTACTGTCTGCACACAATATCACTTCAAGCCCTGGTAGAAAGTGCTAATTACAAAGCTGCCAACATGAATTTACATCACAGAGAAAAAAATACTAGTCTTTTAGAATCATAGAAATGCAAGGTTGGAAAGGACCTACAAGATCATCTAGTCCAACCATCCTCCTGTCACCAACACTGCCCACTGAGCTAACTAAATCCTGTCTTGTAGCACCTTGTCCAGATGCTTCTTGAACACCACCAGGGATGGTGACTCCACCACCTCCCTGGGCAGACCATTCCAGTGCCTGACCACTCTCAGGGAGAAAATGTTCTGCCTGACATCTCATCTAAACCTCCCCTGGAGCAACTTGTGGCCATTCCCTTGAGTCCTATCATTAGTTATCTGGACTTTGTCCTTTTCATTGTCCTTTTAACAGGAAAGCACAACAAAAACTGTTGCACTGAGCTTTGATATTTAAAAAAATAATAAAAAATAAAAACCATTACTCTTTGCCTGTTTACTAGCTCAGAAGACCCCCAGCCCTGCTGCTCTGGTTGTTGGGAACGTGCATTCTTTTGGCAACATGCATCAGAACAATCCACCTTACCTAAAATAAATGGATGGATGCAGTATTTTATGCAACATGCAAGTGTTTTGCAATGTTCTTTCCTTTGACAGGACATAAATAAAGAAAACAGGAAAGACACATTATTGCCTAACTCTGTGAGTCAGAAAGCCTGCGCTGAGCCACCCTGTGCACGCACACACTGAGGCAGAGTAGCCCTCAGCCACTGCTAGTGCTTCTGCGAGGATGCAGGTTACATTCTCAGGAGGGCTACAATCCTGGAACCCCCCCCAACTGCATCAATAAAACCATTCCAATAGATAATTACCACCCAAACAGAATAACAGTCTATGAATTTGTTCATTCAACCAGACACTGGAAACCCTTCTCACTGCTGACCACACACTGCCATTCTAATCGAACATCCTGTCATTTTTAAGTCAACTTTATGCCGTTTCACTGTGCCCAACTTAAAATTCCTTCAGCACAAGCTAACCAGCTGCAACTGAAAAAACACAGGACAACGTTTGTTTTGCACACACATTGCTGACAGCATCAAACTGCTGGAGTGCTTATGATTTCAATGGAATCCCACACTTTTCAGTCCAGATTTTTCACAAACCTCCCTCAAGGCCTACTCTCAATTAGAAATCACTCAAGAGACAAGTGATGAGAATTAAAAAAGAGAGCAGCATGCTAGGATGAAAAAGGAACGCGACTAAACAGATCACAACAATACCAAAATTACATGCTCCCTATATAGCTGCAATGCAGATTGCAGGAATTACAATCATAGTTAAATACATTAGCAGAGCATTATAGTTACAAAGTTAGAGTTGAGTGCCGCAAATAGAGCAACTGTTAAGCCCAGGAGGACTCCCGCTGAGGTTAAGAACCGCCAAAACAATCCCATCGCCCTCAATACAATCCCAGAAGCCCTCAATACTGCAGCTGAAAAACCCCACCAAAGCCAGCTTTGCCACAGTACTGGTATTCTCACTAGGTGAGCAGTACTAGGCTCCCAGCTGATGGGAACACTGGGTTTGGCTGCCACTTGACAAATTCTTCTTAACACAAACCTTTAATTCTCACTGTGGGAATCATACCTGCTTTATAGCTTGTTGAAGTTTTTCCAGATTTATTTCTTTGGCTTCCTTTAGCAATGTCTTTTCATCCATCTTTAACATAGAAACCCTGTATTGGCATAGTTCCACCACAACTACATCAGGCTGCACTTCTTGTATTGTCTGAAAAAGATGAATTTATTTACACCAGTTTAGAAAGGATTAAACAGAAACACAGCCAGTATCAATGCTTTCATTGAGAAAAGGGTCCTAATACAAGCATATTCCAGCAATGTGCTTTTATTATCTTTTTCAGTTGAAAGAACAGTGTAAGAGTAATTAAGACCTCCAAATAGCTATGTACGGGAAATAATATTAAGAAAGATGAGAGTAAAATGCTTTGGGACAGGAAGATGGAGAACACATTTTCCTGGGGAAGTGGGAGGAAGAAAAACTTGGGTGTTAAATTTTTCACATTCATAATGTTCCTTTGACGATGCTCTGTGATCATTTGCAATCTGAGTTAGATTAAGCTTTTTAAGAACCAGGATTGATGATTCTGGCACAAGATTCCTCCCTCTCCAGCTTCTCGAGAATAAGGCCACGCTAAACTGCAGACTTTTCATGAGGTACAGTATGAAATAGAGCTTTCTAGAGCTACAGATCTATTACCATCTCGAGAATAGAATCCAAGTTTGGTTTTACAGCTCAGTGCTAGAACACCCCCAAGCACACAGAAGCTGTAAACTGCAGTTTCTGTTCTAGGCCTTGTAGCTTCTCAGCACGTCCCCATCCCAGTGAGTATGCAACAACCACAGTATGCACTATCGGTGTGACGTGATGCTGTAACGTGACAGGCAGCATAAGCTTTGGTAGCGAGACTTCTACTTTTAAGACTGGCACTGTATCTGCATTTGTTGTTTTAAGGGCAGGCAAATAAAAGTACTTGAGATGGCAGTGTACTGCATCGAAAATTATTAAGATAACATGCCTGCCTTTTAGTTCATCCCACAGCTCTGCTAGCCCTCCAACAGCTAAGGTGAAAACAAAAGTCTGCAGGTTACAGCACACAACCAAATCAGAGCTGGACTTCACTCTACCTAATGCTAAGTTGACAACATTACGAACAAGCTGTTGAGTGGGCTCCTGCTTAGTATTTACCTTCACTACATCTTTTTTGCTGCTGTCACTGAAATGGGCTGTTCCAACCACGTATACTTTCGAACCATCCTCGGTGCCAAGCTCAGTCACAGTGCTTGGCAAAGTAGGCTTTTTCTGCCTCTTCTTCATCTTCATCTCCAGGAGAATTTTAAATGCATCTGCGTCGGCTACAAATGTAAGGAAAAGCAGAAAAGCACACGTGACTAAAGTGCAGGCAAGTAAAACAAAAGAAAAATGTCACCACTAAACAGCAGAGCAGAGCTAAAAGGCCATCGATTTACCACTGTAATCTTACATTCAATTCTGAGGCTACATCATTGAGAGTGCCACCACTGGAGAGGCTGCCTCCAAGCATGGGTCTCAGTCCAGGTTTCCTACCCTGTGGACACTGGGACAGGTTGTCCACGCAGTTCAGTAAGGGAAAGACAGAAGCTGTGTGGCAGGTGAGGTGAATAGAGAAGCAAAGAATACTTAGAAAAAGTATACACTAAATTGAAGAAAAAAAAAAAAAAAAAAAGCATTTTTTTAACTTCTAGAACAAAAGTGTTGCCTTTGGGGATTTTATCTGTATAACCAATAGCAACCCATGTTACACTGGTATGAATATGTGCTAACATCACCTGCACATACAGGATACCTACAGTACCAATCTTGGCCCTTCTTTAGGGTTAACACAGCAGGGATCAGCATACAATCGAAAATTAAACTTTAAGAGGTATTTGGGTCAGGAAACCAATCATTCTTCCTTGGCTTCAACAACAAACTATTCAAGACCAAAATGGTTCAACGTGAGTTCAGCTGATCGATGTCAAGCTTGCCATGGAAAACAGGAAGATCTATCAGTTCCATCACAGTTGCTTGTTAAATGCCAGAAAATGTCATTAACTGAGACAGAGAAGCTTCAGTTTTACATCAATGGGAAACAGAGTAACTTTGAATGAGTAATCTCTAAGCTGTAACGTATCTTAAAAACAAACATGAAAAATAAGCTTTAAGTAAGAAAGCAGAGGTTTGCTTCCAGCCAACTCCCTTTCTCTGGCAAGTTAGCAGAGGTCTCAAGTGGTCCAGAAGCCTGCAACAGGATCATAATCCCAGGGAAAAAAAAGGGTTAGTGAACAGTCTGCAGGCAGGATGTCAAAGATGCAGATAAATTACAGCCTCCTACCATACATCTATTAATTTTATTAATCTGGTTTAACTATGTGGCTCCGGCCCCAGACCTGTCCCACAAATACTTGTAAGATTTTACATCAAAAAACCCCAAACAAAAGCCACCCTCCAACATCCTTCCTAGTTAGTGTTTGAGCAGCCTACTACTACATGGTCAACACCCAGGAACACAGTGTGTTGCAATCAGTATGGTCTGATCTAAGACCATGTTGATGCCAGAACAGATGGTGATGCTAAGGAGGGGGTGAGGAAAACACGACTGTAAAAGGAAGGAGAAGAGGTAGGGCTGTTGCATTTGTAGCACTCTCAGTCACATAATCATAAAAGCAGCCATAATAGATCAACCAAAATTGATATAAGCAGATGTCCTCCTCACACAATGGTAAAAAGTAGGTATCTGAGGAAGAATAAGAAATGGGGAAGTGTGCACAATACCTTTCACACATACTCTCCTAGCCTAAAGCCTTTTATGGCTCAGATTCTCACAGTTGAAAGTTGTCTCTATTTATTCAGTAATGCTTAAAGAATTTAATTCCTGTTAATTTTTCAAGTCTTCACCTCTTACATATATTCAGAATAACATTTCATGTGAAGAAAAAGTACTGTAACAGTGCAGCACCAGATCACTTAAGGACATAATCAAAGCAAACATACTCAGAAACAGCTATGGGTTTTATTAAACCAACACTTATATCTGAAGAAAAAGACAACATAAAAAATTAATCTCCTTCTTTAGGTCTGAATGCTTCTGCCATAGCTTTAGTCAGGACTCTCTTTGCTCCCATGACTGTTATTTCTGAAAGCTCCTATCCCTAGGGATTATATTCAGCAACTTCAGCATTACAGTAACGTTGCTGCGACTCGCTATTTGCCCTACAGTGGTTCAGAGCCGATTATTTGCCAAAAAGCACAATTTGAATATTTCTATTGTTTAAGATGAGCATTGCATACATTAATACCACAGCGGTATATCAAACACAAAGCAAATCCCAAGAAGCCATTGTTTTCTCCTCCTGAGAAAGAAATGTCTGTCATTATCTGATCCTTACCACTAAAAAGGTAAGCACTGATACTCCTCCTGGGTTCACAGCGCAGCTTTGGCTGGAATACTTCTATTCCCACAACCTGAAGGCTTGGCGTTCATATCAAAAGATTTCCATGCTGACATGGGCAGAGTATTCTATGTGGGACACCTGAGTCAACCTCATAACACCAGATTCCAGAACAAGGAAGCAAACCTGTACTCATTTATCAATCTCTGGCTTCAGCAGCAACAACCAAGCCCAAAACAAGAGCTGAGAATACCTATTAAATCAAACCCCATTGACTTTCTTTTGAAAGCGAGGGGAACAGGGAACTGACAATTGAGAAGTTACTGCGTTTTCCAGATTTGGTTTGTGCAACTGGACCTTTCTAGAAATCACAAGCAGGTTAAGTCAGACACAACCTCACTGCATCTCCCTTTTGGGCTAACAGCTACATCCTTATCAGGTAAGGAAAAGGCACAGACATTTAATTTAATATGCTTCCAATGTGATACACCCTCCCCAGTCAAACCAGAAACATACAGATATTCTGCGATACACTTGAGGTTTCCTTTGGGCCATCTTCTGGTGCATCAGAGGAGGACACGGGATCTGCAGCAGCCTGTATGAAAAGAATTCAAAAGGAGGCTGGGGATTATAATGAAATGTTTTAATATATCTTTTCCCTTGTGAGCTTGCTCAATTAGAACCTACATATAATATTCAAGCAAGTAAATAATTTAAGCAGTGTTAGCAGTTCAAAATGTCTACAGTTTTACAACTGCTTTTCTCCTAGCTGGACAAATATGAGAAAGAACATCATAAAAACTATTTCATGCCTATTTGAGAGGAACAATATTTATACCTGACATGGAGTTTAAAAAAAAAAAAAAGTATCTGATTCTAGAGTTAAAAGAACAAGTTTCTAGTGCTTTTTGTGTTGGAAACTAAAATGTACATTACTATAATAACACTTTTCCCACTTACAAGATGGTGCACTTGACTGAACTATCAGTCAGCATTAGTTTGTCAGGAGTCTGACAAAGTTAATCAGCACTTGCAAGAAAACACATATCCATTCAAGAAAAATCTCTCAATTATTTTATTCTGTTGGAGTAAGTATAAGGTAATTACATAATATGCACATCCATGCAATCTTCCAAAGGTTATATGTACGTTGACTTTACATCCATCAGAAATCAAGCCTCAAAGGATGCAAAGCATCTGCATAGTTTCGTTCTCTAAAGAACCAGAAGGTAATCGAAAAGATTCCCAAAGGCTGACTTTTCAATATTACCACTAAAAGTGTATGAGGCAGGTCTTTGGCTAACAAAACCTTTCTTATTTTTAACTAACAGGAAAGTTTTAAAACCCGTGCATAGAATCCAAACAAGCCCAGTCGCTCAGGCTACGTCATCCAAGCGGAGAGGTAGAGTTAGTGCAGAAAAGACACTTAGGGACCAGGGAAAGCTCAGCTCTGAACTCTCTTTAAGCAACTACACTAATTCAAAGATCAATCAGGATGATTATTGGGAGAATTTGGAATTCTTGAACAAGATTAAGTCAAGAAGTTAAAGGCAGGATGTGAGTCCATCATCATTCAGGTACCTTCCAAATGAGAGGCAGTATTAATGAGTCAGCAAGCAGGCAGCCAAGCCCTCCTGAAGGATGTCAGCTTTTCAGCTAGAACAACTGGTTTAGTCACTTTGTACTTAACCTGGTATGATTTGAAAGAGGACTGTACAAAGCACACCCAATTGTTAAGAGTTTTCAACAAGAGTAATTAATTTCCTCTTGCATTCCATTATGACAAGCAATAATGTTCAGATAATAAATCCTGGGTGCGTTACCTTGGTCCCACCGAAGGTAAGGCAAAATTTTTTGTATATTTTATGGAGTAAGACCAAAAAGTAAAACAGCTTTACAGGGCAAAGTTTACAACATTCACAGCAGCATATTGTCCTTTCACTACAAAGCAAAAGTCTGTTCACTGACAACTGCAAACTGCAATTAAACCACAAATTGCAATTACGTTCACAAATGGAATTTAACACCAGCTCAGTGTTTGATCACAACATATGGCTTGACTCTACTGCTTGCATATGTAACTCCAGTCACAAAAATATTTTGGAAAAATGTATCCATCTAACATATGGAATTAATCCTGTCACTTATGCTGGCTTTGTCATCATAACAACATTACAACATCCCAGTGGGGAAAAGAAGCAAGCGCTACATCAAGAGTCTGACAATGCTTTTTTTTTTCTAAATTAACTAACAGGATACAGGAGCCAACATTTTTATATCTCCTAAGAAAAAACATTTCTTGAGCTTCACCTATTACACCAGAAAAAGGTTTTGATACACTTGGATATGAAAGGACAATAAAAAGAACAGAAAGGGTAGAAAAAAGCACGTCCGTTGAATTTGAAACGTATTTAACCTACATGCAGTGGGATCATTTGTGTACAATCAAATGGTATCATTTAACCCCAAAACACAGGGTTTTCTGTCTAAAGGGTTAAGTTTATAGGTTGAGCTATTTTCTACAATTCCTCATTTGCATGTAAATTAATTCAAAAGACCCTTTTAAGCTTTTGCAACTGGAGTGAAAACAACTCTGAAAAGAATAACCTGAATGTGTCAAAAAAAATAGCACTCAGCCCCCACCCTCCCACCCCG
>VZTM01038011.1:661312-678499 GCA_013400555.1 Jacana jacana
TTTTAAAAGGGGTCTCACACTGGTAGTCTCCACTCTCTGCCTCTGCAGACCTTCCCCGAGGATGAGTGAAGAACCTGGCTGGTTCAGTCTTCACCCTCCCTGCAATTCTACTGAGAAAAAAAAATCTCCCTCCAAGCCCTACCTCAGGCTGTTGCTCCTCTTGCATCCCTGCAGTGTAGACTTATTTTCACAAATCACAAAAGAACTGTAAGAAGTAAAAGAAACAGAGAGGATTAAAAATTAATGGCATTACCTAGAATATTTAAGAACTGTGAAGAGAAAAACAAACAAACAAAAGCAGAAGTGTCTCTACAATCTCTAAGGTTTACAAATGCTACCTTTTCAACTCCGCTTCTGTTAAAACAAAACCACACCAGACAACACCCCCCCCCCCCCCCCCCCNAACCACACCAGACAACCCCCCCCCCAACCCCAGTGGGTAAAAATTAGCCTGTTTCAATCCAGTTCTTGAGTTGGCTCTAAATTCAGAGGACAGTCCTGTTCTCACACGCCAAAAATATCTGATAAACAAGGGTGGATTTCACAGAAACTCAGAATTTGCTTTTTTCACCGTCTTAAGATTCTGCAAAAATGCCTTCTTCCTCCAGGTTGCTCCTAACTAATGGAAGATACAGGAGGGCTGCCAAAAAGGTTTCAGCAATAGCAAAACCCTTGCTCAACTAGATCAGTAGTTCTGTCTTGTCCAAACAACCCCCAAATTTTAGACAAATCTTAGGAACAATCTTTATGTCTAGGACTTCACTGCTACAGGGAACGGAAGAGCAGCCACAGTCTTAATATTCACCTAGAGAGCTACACCCATCGCTATCGGCTCTGCACCACGTGACTGTGCACATATTTACAAGTATGTCAGGAGCAGGACATAAGATCATGCCTGCATGAAAAACCCTGGGAATTGGGTTTTCAAGCCCTTCGTGAATGGTTTCCATGCCTTAGTTTTAAGATTCCTTCTTCCATCCACATCGTTAAGTCCAAAGATTCTCCCTGAAGCTGGCAGAGTGCTATGGTTTGACTTTGATGATACTCTAAGGGGATTGCACAGGCCTGGTTCTCATGCTGCTTATCCCCACTGCCATCCCACTAAAATCGAAGGCGTTGGAGGAAGTGCTGCTTCTCCACTGCAGCATTTTTGTTACCTCCCTGACCTGTTTCACAATACGTGTTTTATTTTACTACTAGGCTGCAGAGCAGTCCTGACCAACTTGCTCATACAACAGGTTTGCAGCCCAGCTCCAAGGAGCAGAGGGACAATTTTTGGCTCCAAAAGCCCCAAGTGACACTGGAGGAAAGCTGGCTGGTGCCTGGTGATGGTAGATTCCAGCACACAGATGTGGTGTCACAGCCCCTCACCTTCCGAAATGCGATAGTCTCCTTGAGTCTGATTAGCACTCTGCATCCTGGCTTCTAGCCTTGGTTGAGTGTTTTACTTTCTAGCTCTGCTTAGAATACATTGCTATAAGAAGAGCCTTCACCTGGGCAGCAGGAAGCACGCAAATCAGACAGCTGGCACACCTTTCACACCTGTACGGAGGGTAGCAGCCAGCCTTTGAATGGGAATCAGAGCAGCAGGCTGGGCACCAAGAACACAGTGCGGCCAAAACCCCGGATTCTGCATGCTCCCCGGAGCAAAACTCCCACAAGACCCAACAGAGCCCCATGCCCCGAGCAGGCACCAGCCACAGCTCCCGAGCTGCGAGGCAAATACCTTGTTAAAAGGAAAATTCCATGCTGCCAACAGTCCAAGAGGCTCAGTAACAAACTATTTATTCAAAAACACATGAGAAGTCTGCACAGGCAGGTACTCCATTGCTTTTGTGACCATGCATAATATAAATTTAAAACAAGGACTGTGCCTTCCCCTTCCCAAGGAATCAAGTCAAGGAAACCTGAGTGCCAGACTGAGCTGCAAAGGCAGGTGAAGCTGAACTGCTCTTTTCTGCTCCAGCATCTCCACAACTTAGATGTGATGTGTACACCACCACACATTCTGTCAGTGAACCTCTAAATAAGCACAACAGAAGGAAACCCCTGCCCCAAGACCCACATCCCAAACAGGGACATGCCAGCCCACTGAGACCTCAGGGTGGACAGCCCAGCCAGCGCTGCCCGCAGGCACTGTGGGCTTAAGCGAGCCCAGAATCTGGTTTTGTCCTGCCTTGTCTCCCATGGATGGGTTTAACTATTTGTTGATTTGTGCAGTGACCCAGACCAGAGACCAGACTCAGATTAAAAAAACCCACCACCTTCCCCCCGCTGTGCCCTACCAAGGCATTTTAAGCTCAGATGACCAAACAGCTGCAGGAACAACTGTGGCAGCAAAACCAGAAACAGTATGTGGCAGAGATGCTGAAACCAATACTGGCCTCTGAGACAGTATTTGTTCAACTACAACATCAGTCAGGGGCACACCAATACTCCGATGCTCAGCTCTGGACTTGCTTCTCAACTGGTTTACGTGCAAAATACCACAGCATTTTCTGTCAGTGAATAAGATGGCCCTAAATACAAACTGAAGTTCTAGGCTTGGTTTGGGCTTTGAAAACACATCTCTTATCTATGGGAGTGATCTTAAAAATAGTAAACTGCAAGTTTCAGTTGAATACACTTCCATACAGAAGCACCACGTGATTTTTCTTTTCCACCAAGCATTTTAGAAAACCGTACCCTGTTCTCACCACTGAGTAAATGATGCACCTGATACTGAAAAGAGGGAGGCCTTCTCTGAAGGGTAACTCATGCTAACTAGCACTGCTTTTTATCTGACCTGTACAACCTCTGGAGAAAGCAAAGCTCTGTGTTCAGTGTGGTTCCCAGTCCACCACAGAGAGGTTCCAACCTCTGCAGGGAACCCACAGCACAACGGTCCCAATGGTCAGAAGAGAAACCAGGCAGTCACATCGACAGGCAAGTCTGACACTGCTTTCTTCTAGGAGATCTTGTTCTCAGGTGCTTAGATCTGCTCCAGATCCACCGGGGGTGAAGTTTTCCATGCAGAAGACCTGTTTCCGGATTTGGATTTCTATTTTTTTTTTACCTCTTAGAACATGCTTAGAATTCAGGTTGTTCAGCCAACACTAAGACCATTCTTCCAAATATTTGTCAACAGCAAACGAAAACTCAACTGAACAACTGCCATGAAAATCTGTGTTTAAGCTCTTCTTTAGTCTGAGGAACAACAGGCACAAAAATACGTCAAGACCAGAGTCCAGACAAGGCTGGCTACTCAGCTAGTCAGTGCCCTCATCAACAACTTAGGAGCAAGTTCTGGGAACTAGTCCAACACCATGGACTCCAGACTGATCTCTCTCACCCACGTGGAAAAGTTATCGTCTCTGTACACCTATGCATTCACAGAAGACACCCACATCCTACGATGCTTGAAATATGAATCCTGAAACCTCTGTAAGAGGACTGAACATACCCACCCTGCTGTTACACAGATGAGGAACCGAAGCGTATGAATCAGTGGGCACTTCCTCCCACTGTGTGCAACAGTGAGAAAGACAGTGCTGATTCAGATCAAACACTGGCAAGCACCTGGGCAACTAAAATCCAACCATTCCCAAATTTCTTAGGGCTTGATTTTTCAACCTTGCAGTTTATTTATTTGAGTTGAACTTCCTTTATCTTATTTATTGAGAGCTTATTTATCTGTGCTTGCTAACCCACAGGTGAATCTTAAACAAACTTGGCAGGGAGGCAAGAGTCTCACAGTCAGAGGCACACAGCACAGCACTACTCCTCCAGGTAAAAAAAACCCACCAACCATGATTACTGAAGATTACAGGAGGTGGTGTACGTGCCTGTGAAAAAGAAGAGGTCAGCAGAATCTGCCAGGGAACAGAAGGAAATTCAACCCCAAGTTGTAAAGCCACAGGCAAAAGCAGCTGTCAATTACTTATTTTGTGTCATAATATGTATACCACATATCATAACCTCAAGTTTTTCTAATTACCATGGGATTTGGCACAAATCCCTCTCCTTCAGCTACTTCAAAGGCCTGAAAGAGGCCCTCATGAGATAAATCACACACTGAAAATCTCAGATATGACAGTGCATTTCTTTCAGACAAAGCGGGAAATGCAGCTTTTAGGCACTCATAAAGATCAGAAATTAGAAACTATTTCTGTTCTCTTATCTGCCAGGAGACTGCCTTAATCTGGGATTCATTCCTCCTGCTGAGAGTGCCACAAAAGAAAATTCTTTGAGCCAGAAGAAACAAGAGCGAGCCTGACCTGGCTCCTTATGATCCAGCAAGACTGGGTTTTGCCTCTGACATTTTCTTGAAAGGATTGCTTGATGACTGAATCCCCGATTCAGCTTTTTCTTCAGCAAGAGAACTTGTTTCATCTTCACTACTCCCAAAGGGCTTACCATTAGCTGGATGATTCAATATTGTTCTTTATGTTGACCTTATGACCTTACTAATGCTTCTAAGTATCTGAAGGGTGGATTGAAGGAGGATAGAGGTGGACCCTTTTCAGTGGTTCCCAGTCACAGGATGAGAGGCAACGAGCACAAGCTGGAACATAGGAAGTCCCATTCAAATATGAGGAAAAACTTCTTTACAGTGAGGGTGACAGAGCCCTGGAACAGGCTGCTCAGGGAGGTTGTGGAGTCCCCCTCTCTGGAGATCTTCAAGAGCCGCCTGGATGCAGTCCTGAGTAACATGCTCTGGGTAATCCTGCCTTGGGAGGGAAGCTGGGCTAGATGATCTCTAGAGGTCCCTTCCAACTCCAACAATTCTGTGATTCTGCAATATGTATGAAGAAATGAAGCCCTTTTCCCAACTCCTACAATACCTAAGCAACCAAACAGGAATTTTACAGACCACCCGAAGAACTGCAAGCCTAGAATTTAGCCATTACTTATCTTACCGACAGGCACCTATTTCCTTTCAAGGTCTTCCTGTCCTGACAGCACACGCAGGGCAGCCATTCACATTGACAACAGCGCTGCAGAAAAAAGGCCTACATTTTTCCCCCACACTTTAGGGATTACCCTCTTCCCCACAACAAAACAAGTTCAGAAAGTATGATACCCACGGATAAATGCCACATCTAGCAACGCTTACCCTGCACAGTGGCTGACAAAAGCAGAGTGAGAAAGATCTCCCTGCCATGCTATTTCACATCAGCCCTCCAGCTTTCCCTATGTAAAACAGCTTCAGCAGAGCTTCCTCTTCACATGAAATCTGCCTGTGAACTACGGGCTCATTTTTCATACTGGGTAGCCTTAGCTGACCAAAGTGTTTCGGTTCTAGCTGCATATTTAGGCATCTGAAACTTTCTTAGCTCAGTTTTGAGGAGACAAGAGGTATGCTCGCACGTCAGGGGTTCTAGCAAGGCAGGTTACAGACACTAAAACATGAGCTACTGCTAAAGAATGAATGCCCTTTCTTGTTCTACTTCAACGAGGTGGTTCAGTGAGAAAACTGAAGCACAACACAGAGGACAGACAGGCAATTCATTAAGGTATCCTCCTACAGTAGGGCTGAATTTCTTCCTTTATTGCCCTGTCCATACTTGCTTCCTTCAGACAGCAATCCAGTTGAATCAATAAAAGCCTTTTAAAAAAACTCTCGTGCTCCTACCTATAAAACAACCTAGTCAGCTACTCTTTAAAAAGAAGTTTTTATTGAATATTTTCTTCCTTTCAAGCTATGCAGAAATTCAGAAGCAGCATTTGCTTTCCTCAACACATTGATACCACTAGAGGAAAAAAAAAAGTTCTCTGTAGTCTTATAATTGCTCTGTATTTTATACATGCTGCACACACACCAGAGTAACCAGTAAGAAACTCGGAGCCACAGAACTACCACAACTTCTTTCACCTTTTATTCAAAGGGAAAGTCAACATTTTTACATTTGAAACCCATCATCTTCAATCTAAATACTGGTATTACTGCTTTTGATACTTACGATATTCACTAGCTTTGCAGAAGGCAGCCACATCTCTCAGTGCTCTGAGTATTAATCCCACAGCCTGAGATGGGATTGTATGTACTTCCCTGATTTACTAATAGGACACACTGAGGCATATGAATACCTAAACACATTCACAAACCTGACCTCTGGTATCTAAACAAGTAGTGAGGAGCGTGCTGGAGCTTTCAAAGCTTCTTGATTTTGTAATGTGAATTTTTCTTTGTTTTTAATAATTGAGCCTTCAGAAGATCACTCTCACCGCCCCCCTGGGACGGCACTTCCTCACAGTTAACATGCCAACGCTACTCATGCTTGTTCCTCTAGACTAACTGTGGGGAAGACAAGATAGGCCAAGGACCAAACTTGATTCAAGAGCAAGCTGTCAAACAATAAAGTGGGTGTCCTCCAGCAGCACACCTCACACAGGTCACACTGTAACTGAACCAGAATGGGCCTGTGCTGGACATAAGCCAACGGCCACATACAACTATTTCAGAGTCACAGAATCATTTAGGCTGGAAAAGACAAGTCCAACCATTAGCCTAACACTGCCAAGTCCACCACTAAACCATGTTCCTAAGTGATGCATTTACACATCTTTTAATACCTCCAGGTATGGTGACTCAACCACTTCCCTGGGCAGCCTGTTCCAGCGCTTGACAACCCTTTCGGTGAAGGAAAGTTTACCTAATCCTAAACCTTCCCCTGACACAGCCTGAGGCCATTTCCTCTTGGCCTATCACCCCTTATTTGGGAGAAGACACCAACACACACCTTGCTACAACCTCTTTTCAGGTAGTTGTAGAATGTGATAAGGTCTCCTCTTGGCCTCCTTTTCCCCAGGTTAAACAATCCCAGTTTCCTCAGCCTCTCCTCCTAAGACTTGTTATCCAGACCCTTCACCAGCTTTGTTGCCCTTTCCTGAACATGCTTCAGCACACCTCAATGTCTCTTTTGTGGTAAGGAGCCCAAAACTGAACTGAACACTGTACTCAAGGTGCGACCTCAGCAGTGCCGAGTACAGGGGGACTATCACCTCCCTAGTCTTGCTGGCCCCAGTATTTCTGATACAAGCCAGGATGCTACTGGTCATCTTGGCCACCCAGGCACGCTGCCAGCTCATATTTATTCAAGTGGCAACCAACAGCCCCAGGTTCTTTTCTACCAGGCAGCTCTCCAGTCACGCTTCCCCAAGCCTGTAGCAAACCAAGACCCGGCACCTGGACCTGTTGAATCTCATAGAATTGGCCTTGTGCCATCAATCCAGCCTGTCCAAATCCCTCTGCAGAGCCTTTCTACCCTCAAGCAGGTCAACACTCCCACCCAACTTGGTGTTGTCTGCAAACTTACTGAGGGTGCACCCAATCCCCTCATCCAGATCACTGATAAAGATACTAAACAGAACTGGCCCCAAGACTGAGCCCTGGGGAACACCACTTATGACTGGCCACTAACTGGATTTAACTCCATTCACCACCACTCTTTGTGCCCAGCCTTCCTGCCAGTTTTTCACCCAGTGAAGAATATATCCATCCAAGCCATGGGCAGCCAGTTTCTCCAGGAGAATGCTGTGGGAGACTATCAAAGGGTTTACTAAAGCCTAGGTAGACAATACCCACAGACTTTCCATCATCCACCAAGCAGGTCACATTGTCATAGAAGGAGATCAGGCTAGTTTCACAGACAGCCTCCTGACCCATCCCTCTAACACCAGTATCCCTGGCCAGAACCCAGCCTCCCTCTGCTCAGCATGAGAAGCAGCAGTAAAAATTTACTTTTATCTACACGCACCAAGTGTGCCACGTTCCTTTTATCCTCTAAACCAGCAGCTGCACCAGCAATGGATATTCGGTGTAGCTGGTACAGCCTGGGAGCTTCAGATTCATACTATGCGTTGCATAAGAACATCTCATTTGAATGCTGCTACCCATTAACCGGACCACCTATTTTAAGTGACATACCAGTACTTATATGAGGCATACCAGTACTTTGGAAGATACAGACACAGCTTTTCTCCCACTGACAAGCCACTGCACTCATCACTCACTGTCTGGAATACCTACCATGGTGCCTTCAATGCCTAACATTTCACCTAAGAAGGCAAAACCAGCCCAAAAGATACTCACTTATGTCTCTGCACCGTCCCCTGCAACAGAAGCAGAGTATTTGAGATTGATGAGGCTTTTTCCATGTTTATGCACAGAAATCTTACAAATGTTTACAAACAAACTATCATCAGCTCCAAATGGTGTTTCTTCTCTGTTGAGAGACTGACTGCTCATACTCAGAAGGCTGCATCAGCTGAAACCTGACTGCCAATTAGTGCAACAGCCACAAGTTCAGAAATTGGAATGTATTTCAAAACCATCACCAAGGTGACCTACTCTACATATTGCACTATCTCTTTGACACAACCCACGCCTTTGAAACTCAACTGAGCAACTGGTTCTGTGATCACAGATGGTTGTAGATTGCGGCTCTGGTTTCTCATGACTCAGTAGTTCATAAATTTCAAAACACAGATTTTTACCCTCTAAGTATCAATGAGATGTTTGTGCAACATGAACTGTGCTGATGCCTGCAGCCTAAACTCAGGTACCTGCACGCTGGAGACAACGGCCATTTGCATATTATGGAAGCTAAAAGATAAAAGTCACAGACAAATGAATTAATTTTGTTTGAAAGAAGGTGCAGGAACATGAAAATACCTGGCCTGGGACAATGATGCACTGAAAACACATTTATCTTTATCAGCAAAAGACAAAAAGGTGTTCTCATATGTTTTGTGTTCTTAGAAATCCTCACTATTGTATTCACTAGGGCTACAAGACAAACTGAGTAAGTAGGAGGTGAATCAGGATGCTAATGCAGAGTAGAATAGAGAAATAAGCAGGCCAAATCCTTACTGTTTTAAGAGGCTGTAAAGAGGTTGCTGAATTTAGAAACACGAGACAGAACCACCCTGTGACGTGGCCCAGGCGTGGACGGCCACTCAGGAATTCACATAGTCTTAAAATCCACACACCTACCCAATCACTTTCCTATTTCATTCCAATACCAATCATGTGAATCCAGGGAAGATGTGGAACCAGGTTATTTCATTAGACTCTCCTGCTGCATGTGCTCATCAGATCGGGGTAGGATATCCACTCAGTACATCTCTCTCTGAACCATTTAAACCCATGAATCAAGCGATACATCTGATTCTGGGGAACCTTCTGCAAAACACACTCAAGCAGAACAACAGGAAAAGAGCACAGCTGCTGCATGCACAGCTTCTACAGAGTTCTACAAGAAGTTTTCCAATCTCCATCCATTACTTTCAAAAAGCTAGCAAAGATGGATAGGGAAGTTCTGCTATGGACAACTAACTAGTAGCTTGGAAGAGAACTGACTGTGGGCCACAAAACTGCTGCAGAAGTCTTCTTAAAGTCCACAGCCACATTTCTTCCACACGTCGATAGCTGTCTGCTGAGATATGCAGAAGCTGGGTTTCAGGAGCAGTCACATTCGTTTATTTTGTTCTGAACAAATGCAATCCTTGTATGATTGTAAAATTGGGATTTTGTAGGACACAATTTGCACCCCTGCTGTGAACACATTACTTTTTAGTGCTCCTCTGCCTGCCCCTTCCACCCTAGTCTCCAAACAATAGCCAGGAACAAGCTGATCTACTCTTTTTCAAAATCATTGGGTGATCACAAAAGCTAAAAACGTTTGTTACATGACAGGGGCCCATGTACTGATGACAAACACAGACACACAGCTCTACCCTGGCACGGAACTAAAGAAAGAGGGTCATGTTTTGCGACAGCCCTGCCAGAGACAAAACCCCAGGGAAGCGAGCTAATTCCAGCTACTGGTCTGCAGACACAGGAGCCTGACACATTAGCACTAACCTTTCAGTACTACAGACACTCACACTAACCAGGAAAGTCATTCCTTTTGCAACTCCATCCAGCTACCGCACCGCTCAGCTAACCTTGTAAAGCACCCCTGTGCCTGACAAGTTCAGAAGTTTAAACACAATCTTCCTTCAAAAGATGATCTCTATTTCCATTCCTGTCTCCCGCCCTCCAAAGAAACGAGAAAACCCTCAGCAATTCCCAATGGCCATTCCTCGCACACAGGCTTTCTTTATTGTCTACCCTGTAGCTAGCTGGCTTACTGTACTTCTGAAGGACGGCTCCCAGTTGTGCCACACCCCAGATACACATCCTACCGAGGTAAGACCGGGGATCTCCAGAGGCACTGCAGGGGTGACTGGAGACCTTTCTTCAACTCCTTCAGTGTTCGTGTTGCTGTTGAGCCATGCTGCAAGCTCCTGCTTCCTCTTGCAAGTGCACACCCTTCCTGCAGAGGCACAGACCTCTCCACATGGGTATGTGGGGTTGTACTGTCCGAACAGAGGAGGTTGTTTTGCAGACAGCCTGCAGGGCTTAACCACCAGAAAATGTGAACTCCTGGAGCTCCAGCGTAGTCTCTCCTGCAGCTTGATATGTGGTGTCACCAGGAGGCCTAAATTCATCTACGTGGAGATGCTATGTCCCTGCATCTGTCAGGGACTTCAATTGAGCGGTACAGCTTGTCAACTAAGGGCAGAAGGGGGGATGACAAAGGAGGCAGGAGGAGAAGACAGCCCCTCTATTTTTTTGAAGGTTTTTTTTAAGAAAAAAAGTGGAAAGTAAGAGAGCTTGTCAGTAAGTGCAGGCATGTTTTCGTACAAACCTGTAAGTGACAGTTAACATTAATGTTATATGACCCCAAGTCATTTTGCCGGCAGGAAAAAAAATATTTGCTCCCATTTGTAGTTTGTAAGTTTAAATGCAGAACCATAACATTAACACGGTCATAGCACCTCCAATTTGAGTGGCCACTTACAATTTATTCAATGATTGGAGGTCTGATCTCAAAACCAATTCATACTGGAAACCTATTTGCAAATACCTATCTAGTAACAGCCATTACCAACAGAATTCATTAGCAAGATCTAGAACTAAATCATCCCTGACAGAGAGCTGGTGCTGCTAACTAACCAGTGTGGACTTTCCCTGGCACGCTGGCAAGGAGAGCTGCGGAACCCTTCCTTCCTGCTGGCCTGGCTGGCAGAGCACACACTGCCATACCACTTCTGGCAGCTCCGGTTACACACCACTCCCATTAAATCTGGAGCACATTCACCTCTTGCCTGCTCTCATTTTTTCAGTTTCCAAGACTGCCCCAAATTTTCATTTTTTCCCAAGCAACACACAGGGAAAAAGATACTTTCTGAGAAGTAATATTTAAAAAAAAAAAAAAAAAACAAAAAGGCAATCTGATGACTCTCCCACAAATACCATGCCAATACCAGTGTGTTTCATTCACAGCTGTGCTGGTGGCAGCAGCAATGCTTCGTCTTATTTACCATATGGAAGAAAGGAACGCACTGAAAGATACATATAACTCTCCTAGCACTGAATTAAACAATATAGGAGTCTACAGTTTAAGACACAACAGTGCCAGACACTGCGAGAGCTGACAAATTCACAATCAGCAATTCAAGTTACTGAAACTTGAAAGCCTACTGACAGCCACACAGAGTGGGGCACAAACCAGTGCCACAGCCATAACCCAGTATTTTCAATGAATCAACTCGCTTAGCTTAGGCCAGTTAAACGCACAGGTGTCTTCCCTGTGTAAGGTCTACCCCTCGCTAAAACGCAGCAAGGAAACACACTTTCCAAGCAGGAATACGTTGAAGGCTGAACAGTAGGTGTGCTGACACACATCTCCACAAAATGGAGCAGCCAGGCACCTTCCATGTTCCTTGGGAGGACTACTAACACCACCACACGCAAGAAGTCGCACCCCACTTTTAGAAAGCCCGGCCTCTCGCTTTTCCAACCCAGATCCCTCTGGCTTTGCTTTCCAACCCAGTCACTCGCTCAGCAGTTGCAACTTTCGGCCAAGTTTCACCAAACCCATTCTCTTTCTTCCCGAAAGCCAGCCCCAATAAACACCTTCCTCCTCTGGACACCAGCATATGGCACCACCGCTGTGCCGGTTTCCCTCAGGGGAAAAGGCCGGGCTGTTCTCCAGACCTGGGTTAATCTGAACTGTTTTCAGAGGTGAACTAAGAAAAAGTAATAATAATAATAAAAAAGACCCTGATTTCGGAGTTTATGACATGTGAGGCACGGGGCGGGCAGTCTGAAAGAGTCACAACAGTTTCGAGAACAAACAAAAAAATTAAAACCCGTGAGATTTTGCCTTTTTCCCCCCTCCTCTCAGCTCGCTGCGAGAACCGAAACCGCCAGCAAATCCCACCTTTTTAATCACCAAGAAACACCCCAAGACAACGGTGCAACAGCCCTCCATGCTCTGCATACATCTCACACACACCCCAGACCTCGGCGAACCCCCACTACCCCCACCCCAGAAAACGGCCACAAAGGCCACACCACGGGGAACGGGACGGCTGCCCCGAGTTCGACGGCCCAGGATCGGCTCGCCAGGCTCCGGCGGGGAAGGGTGGGGGGCGGGCAGCGGCCTCTCCTTCCCCTGCGGAGAGGGGCCGAGCTCGCCCCCGCCCGGGGAAGGCCTGTCCGGCGGGTCACCGGCAGGTCACCGCCNCCCCCAGCTCGCCGCCCCGCTCACTTACCGTGACGGGCGCCGGATCCCGCTGCGGGAAGGAGAAGCGGAGGAGAAGGAAAAAATAAGAAGGAGGAGAAGGCGGCGGCGGCGCCACGGAGCTTCGGCGCCGGGGACACGCTAGCCGGACAACATGCTGCATTAGTCATTCATAAGGGAGGGGCGGGCCTGGGGCCGCTGGGCGACCTGGGCCTTGTAGTCCCTCGCCGCTTCCGGGCCCGCTGAGCTGCGAGGGGAAGCGGGCGGTTGCGAACTACAGCTCCCGGTCGGCGCATGGGCCGCGGGGCTCGGTAGCCGCCGGTCTCCATCCCCCGCCTCGCCCGCCTCCTTTCCCGGTGCGGCTGCGCTCCGGTGGCCATCGCTGCGTCCCTGTGCCGGCTCATAGAGGCCGCCTGGGGTTTACCGGGGCAGGGACCCGGCAGCGGGTCTTCTGTCAGGGAATGGAGTCATATCTTCTCCGAGGACGCTTCTCCCCGGTCAGCTGAGGCTGAAGCGGCCGCTGTGGCCGCTCTCCCGCCCAACCAGGCCCGCAGGAGCCCTGATTTGGTACCGGCCCTTATTCCCGGGCTGTGACCCTGCAGCCCTGGTCAGGTGGCCGTGTCTGCGGTGGCCACGAAGGAAAAGGCAATGCTGGCCGTCCCCTGGCCACCGTGTCAGGCGCCTTGGGAAGGTGTGTTTGGCATGAGGGGTAAGAGAGCAGCACCCGTAGGCGTGGGGCTGCACGGGCTGTCTGCGGGAAAACGTGCCGTGGCCACAGTCCTGCCCCAGTGGCGGTGGAAGATGCAAGGAGATCAAACTCCAAGCTCTGTAATCAAACCTACTCGCAACTTTCTCCCGGCGCAGCCCTGCTGCTGGCGTCGCTGCGCCCTCCTCTCCTCCAGCCGACCCCTCCTCGCCTGCCGCAGAGGGGTTAATGGTTCTCCTGCCGGACCTGAAAAATCCACGGTGCACCACCATTTGACAGTACTCCAAATTACTGGGCTGACACCTGCAGCTATTTTACTGGTCTAGAAAACTGCTTTTCTAGAGGATGCGTCAGGAGTTGATTAGAGCTACTGATTGTTTTCCTTTTCCCGCTCCTTTGTTCCCGCTGTGCTCAGTGCGGTTCGATAGCGAACGGCTGAAACACCCGCTCACCCCGGGCACGCCGTTATGATCTAGACACAGTGTCACCAGTACGGATTTGAGGGTTACGTATTTTGTTTCACGGATATATTCTAGCCGGGGTTAGTGGAGGATTGGGCTGAACCTTGGAAGCAGGTGGCATGTAGAAATCAAGCAGAGACACGTTGAGGCCGTTGGGAATTTCGCTTCCTACCTGGTGTAACAATGGTTTCAACCCCGGTAAAAGCACAGAGCAGGCACTTCAGGGATGAGAGCTGGGAATGCACATAATCACGTAAAGGTATAAGCTGTGCAGACCTTCACTTCTGGGGAAAAAAGCTACCCAGTGTCTGACAGATATGAAAATTTATACCTTGGGCTTTTAAAATTGATTTCAAATACATTTGGTTTTGGTTTATCTTTTTCACAACTGGTGGATGAAGGCCACTGAGAAAGATGGGAAGCCGTACTGGACAAGCACAAGCTGATTGTTGCTTTCAGGGACTGGCTTCCTTGGCATCTGAGGACATCCCCTCTGAGAACTGCCATTGCCAGAGGCAGTGGCTCCCCACTGACCCACAGCTGCCAGCTTCTGAGTCCATTTCTAACCCCACCTCTCCCAGGTGCAGGCCTTGCTCAGCCAGAGGTTTTCCATGGCCTGGATCCGTAGGGCTGTAGCATGGCAGGCAGGAGGGACAAGGCTCTGTAGCAATGAGGAAGCAGCACGTGACAGAGGTCCCGCTGCTCAGCAACCTGAACCTTAAGTCACACTAATGTCCCTTGAGCAGCCAGTCATACATTTCTCCTTTCACAGCATCATGGAATTGTTGGAGTTGGAAGGGACCTCTAGAGATCATCTAGTCCAGCTTCCCTCCCAAGGCAGGATTGCCTAGAGCACATTACTCAGGACTGCATCCAGGCGGCTCTTGAAGATCTCCAGAGAAGGGGACTCCACAACCTCCCTGAGCAGCCTGTTCCAGGGCTCTGGCACCCTCACTGTAAAGAAGTTTTTCCTCATATTTGAATGGAACTTCCTATGTTCCAGCTTGTGCCCGTTGCCTCTCATCCTGTCACTGGGAACCACTGAAAAGGGTCTGTCTCTATCCTCCTTCAATCCACCCTTTAGATACCTAGAAGCATTAATAAGGTCTCCCCTCAGCCTTCTCTTCTCCATGCTAAAGAGTCCCAGCTCTCTCAGCCTTTCCTCATCAGGGAGATGCTCCAATACCTCCATCATCTTTGTTGCCCTACGCTGGACTCTCTCCAGTAGTTCCCTGTCTCTCTTGAAACTGGGGAGCCCGGAACTGGATGCAGTATTCCACCTGTGGCCTCACCAGTGCAGAGTAGAGGGGAAGAATGACCTCCCTTGACCTACTGGCCACATTTTTCCCTATGCAGCCCAGGATTCCATTGGCCCTCTTGGTGACAAGGGCACATTGCTGGCTCGTGAATAGTTTACTATCTACTAGGACCCCACACCCTTCCCCTCAGAAGTGCTTTCTAGCAGGTCCAACCCTAACCTATATTGGTGCCTGGAATTCTTCCTCCTCAGGTGCAGGACCCTACACTTGCTATTGTTGAACCTCATTAGGTTCTTCTCTGCCCAGCTCTCCATCCTGTCCAGGTCACTCTGGATGGTGGCACAGCTCTGTGGAGTGTCAGCCACTCCTCCCATTTGTTCCTCTGATTTGTTCAATCATCAGGATGTGCTTCAGCCCAGGCTGTTTGCAGTTCGATGCGTTTGGTTCAAGCTGCACGTCCTGGGTGACAGTTCAGCATTTTTTAAGCAGCAGCTCCTCTTGCTACAGTGCTGCTGGTGTGCTGTGCTGACTCTGTGAGCCCCTTAACAGGCTACAGACAGGTTTCCACGCTTCCCACTGGTTCAGCTTGCAAAGGTTCCATGACTTTTGTTCAGGGCAGGGGAGCATTGCCTTAGCCTGCAGGAAAGGCCTCGCCTGATCTGATCGGCAAGCCCTGTGCTTGTGGGAATACTGCAAAACTTGCTGGCCTGTTTTTCTTTCAGCTCATGATGCTGCTCCCTGATTATGTCAACTGTGCTGCTGCTTTTGTGTATGGTTACTTCAGGCAGTGTTTCCTTTGCTGGCTCAGCAGGAGCTGCGGTGGTTGAACGTGCCTTTACAAGGTAAGATGCAGGTCTGCACTGGCATGAGACAGCGCGGCTGGAGATTCTGCCCGGGCTATTTCAGCCCGGTCTGTGTTTCACAGCACTGCTGACAACAGAAAGGCAGCGCTGACATGGGAGGAAGTTCATCAAGCCACTGGCATTGCTGTGGCTGCGATCCTACAGGAGCTGGTGTCCTCAAAGGTGGCTGCTGGCCAAGACTGTGCCTGTGATCGCAGCTGGCAGCTGTGGTGTCACTGCAGGAGCGTGCACAGCTGCAGATTGTGCTCTGATCCCCGTTTGCAGAGGGCTGCGGTAATTGAATGCCCCATTAATTAGCAATTGCAAGATGGGGCGCTGGTGTCTGGTGAGTGGCCTAGTGAAACATAAATCCAGTTCTTAACAGTTGTTTTTAATACTTTGTATATCTTCTTTAAATGTCACCGTTGAGGTGGGATTGCTTTGCGGTCAATGGCAGACGCTAGTAGTGAGGAGAGGGCTTGGCAGCTGATTCATGGATTTCTCCAGCCTTTCGACTCTACTTAAACGGCCTTTGTTTTTTTTTTTATATCCAAATCAGCCTCACCGAATAGCTACCGGCTGCACCACGGCATGTCTGAGGTCATGGTACTGTGTGGAGGGTCAGAAAGGTTCCCTTCTGCACATGACACCGCTCTTAAGCATAGGTGCCTCCCGGAGGGGGCAGGGGCAGGGAGAGGAGCTCAGGGTACTTCTGCCCACCCACTCTCCCTGCCCTTCCTCTCTCTTCTTTCTCTCTCTTTTTCTTGGCCAGTTATTCTGACACCAGGTTTCTCAGGAACTGATAGTGGTGGTGACACCAACTCGAGTGGCTCAAGTGTCTTCGGGTTCATAGAAAAGAGACCTGGTGCGCCATCTGAATCAGGCCCTGAGCAGACTGCCAGAGGAGCCACCAGGCCGCTCCTGGAGGGGCATTCCTCTGTCCCTGTCACAACAGGTTCCTAAGAACTTGCAATAGCAAAGGATTCACCACAACCACCGACCATGAAAAACCTTGCTCAAACATCCAAACTGGTGCTTGCTGCCATCCAAGCGGACAGCACCATCAGCTCTGGTTGCCACCAGGCTGAGGCAACTTGCGCCACAGGCAAGGAAGCACAGGTGTTGCTGCCTGGATTTACAAGCCGGGCGACTAGCCACGCAAGCCCGGAGCTTGCCGATGCAAGGGGCGACGGGGAACCGACCCGGCGGGCGAAGATGTGAGGTCGGTCCCGAACGGTGCAGCGGCCGGCGGGGGTGCACCTCAGCAGCGGGCGGGCGGGCAAGAAAACACGGCGGGCGGGAGCAGCGGGCAGGAGGTACGGGCGGGAAAGCGGTGCGGGCGGGCGCCGCGGGCAGGGGCGC
>VZTM01038011.1:679228-743725 GCA_013400555.1 Jacana jacana
AGGGGCGCTGCCGCGGAGCGATGGCGCCCTCTGGCGGCCTCCTGCCGCCAGCGCCCCTCGGGGGTTCGGCGCGGCGCAGCGGGAGACACCCCACTCCACAACCCAAAATCCTTCATTTTTCTTTTTTTTTTTTAACGCGATTTTCGGAGAGACCGCCCATTTCCGACTGAGGACGAGAAGGAGACTCGTAGGTAGAATACCTCGCAGGTAGAATGACTGGTAACGCCGCCAGATTTATTTTAACCAACGTCCCTGGAAGGGAGCCAGATTTATGTCTTGCTGCACTTTTGTTACCATTCAGAAAAAGCATCCGTGGGCCATCTCTGGTAGACTTCATTTCCTACGGTCGAGAGTATGGGGGATATTTCTGTTGCAAAATAGCAGCAACTAAACTGCACACGATGTGCTGAGAGCTGGTTCTCTGAGAGCTGCCACCAGAAGGGACACGGACTTTCTGTTATTCACGCAGAGGTGGCCGGGGCAGGGCAGACATTGTAGACTGCCAGCCAGACCCGATGTCCTGCGCAGTGTTGATGTATCTGCTGCTAAAGGCTACGAGCCCCAGCAGAGCTGGGAAGGTCTCAGGGTTACTCCCTCAGCACTGCCTCGATGACTGGGAGCTGCTGGACCTGGAGAGAACTGGCTCCAACAAAGCTGACTTGGTAAATCAGAAGAACCAAGCCACACACTGGACTGAGTTGTCTGACTCCTAACTTTACAATTCACTCCTAAAATCTGCGGGGTGCTTGGGGTCAGCCTGTCATGAGCGGCTGCTGTGAAGGAACGCTGATCACCCCTGAGCAATGCTTTGGCGTGGGAGGCACGTGGGGCGAGCATGGTGGCATTGCTCTGACACTGAGACATGAGACACACGCTCTGGGCTTTTCTCCTCCAGGGAGAAGGGTCACCCTGGAAGCAAATCAGAGCTTGGGCTTCTCTACAGGAAAGGCTGGAAAAGAAGGTAAAGCAGAGGCGTGCCCCAGTGAGGGAGCCTAGGACTGCACAAATTAATCCTGTTCACTGGAGGAAACCAGAAGTGCTGCAACAGATCCTAACACCTGTAGGCTTTGGAAGACAAGGAGAATCAAGGGAGCTATTATATATGGTCTTCTTCCTACAGAGGAACAATTAAGTCACACAGTGCTGCGTTCAACTAGTAACAGGCTGGATTAGAGCTACAGAGCAGAAAAATCTTGGCTAAAGCCAGTTTGCAATCCTTAACACACACTAGTCTGCCTCAGATTTGAAAACTGTATGGCATTATTGGAGACTTTGGGTGTAATTCCTGTGAATAAATAAACAAAAGAGTTGAGGATAAAGGCTAGATTATGAAGCACTGGAAATCACTGCTGATGTCAATGCAAGATGTGGACACAAGGAATAAAAGGATGGGTCCAGAACTTTGATTTAAAGTTGTATGGAAAATCCTGGTTTAGCAACAGGACTTTTCAGTTGAATTCCTTCATTCTCACTAGCCTTGGGGCATATAAAGACTAACAGTTTGTCCTACAACAAATGGAGCTGGGCTTCGAAAGAGCAAGATCCTGCCTGCTCTCCACTGACTCCCAGGGGGATCATTCAAAGCAGACAATAAATTCATTTGGAGTAGGTGGTGCGATAGCTTCCCTGCATACAATGTCCATATGGGGAATTTCAATGTGCTGTAATCAACTTGCCTGCTCACCATCTCCACTATTTGTGTGAGCTCTAAGACTCCTTATGTGTACATAAGTTCATTTAAGGACAAGACTACCACACTTGGAAGTCCCTGGCAAAGTTCTGTCACACTTCAGTGGCTCCAGGACCTGGTTCTGGGAGCTTGCTGTGAGCAGGCTAAGGCTGGAGAGCATCAATACTGTTGATATCTTTCCTTCAGTTGTGTCATTTGATTAAAAAAAATCAAGCCTGACACATGATTACAATCCCTTTATTACTACTACCTAGAAATATAAAAATCCACAGCTTCCTTCCACCTGCAGTGGGGCTTGAGGTCCTGGTAGAGTGGTTTAAAGGGCTACCACCCTTCAGTAAGGGTTTAGTGTCCCTAATGAACTTGTGAGGGTTTATGCAAATCCATCCTACCTGGCACTACAGTGGGCTAGAAGCACTCTTGTAATCCTCCACCTCCGATGACAGTCTAGGAACTAACAGCAATAACTCCCTAAACCACTTGCTTAAGGGGTACCCATGCCCTGCAACAAAATTCCTCCATTTGAAAAACTGAATGGTCTCCAGCCAGGTGACTGCCCAAACTTGCTGGCCCAACTGGGGAAAAAAAACCCTAAAACTACAACAGTATAGAAGTGTATGATACCTACGACTTGGGCATCATAGAAAAGAAATTGTTTGAAAGCAGTGTTCACAGATGGCACACCAGAGGAAACAACCATATTTTCTAAGTGTTCTAATAAAAATATTGACCTCACTCTCCTTTTCTCGTGTAGTTAACCTTATGGTCAGCAGAAGACTCTGAAATAATACTACTTAGTTGTGAAAAAAGTAGACAAGACACCCTAAGGCAGAGGACTTTGCAAGCCCACAGATGGTAAATATCTGTGCCAAGAGCTTTATTTGGCATGATAAATGTCCTGTTGAGACATCTCAGAGCTTCCATTACAAAGCAGAACCATTTGTGATAGGAAATATTTACAAACAATTGTAAATGTGACTTAACCCAATTTAAATAGGGAACATACTTTCACACACATAGAGATCCCATATCTGAAGTTAAGTTCTTCACAAACAAACTTATCTTTGGGATAGTAATAATGACCAGAATTCTGTTAGAGAGCTGTGATCTGCCAGCTAGTTCTGGATTCTTTTCCTGAGTACTTTAAATAACTGAACAAGAAGATGAAGGGTCTGGGTTCCCTGGCTGTCTTTTTCTTTTAATGAGACAGCTGTCTACAAGCTGTTGGAAAACAGGTGAAGGGGGTGAATTAATAATGTGGCAGGTGATGATTACATCTAGATATTTTGAAGGAGGATGAAAGGTAGGAGAAACTTTCCATCAAAGTTTACAGGTCCTGATTCCTGTGTTTACTCTGGCTTTGCATCAGCCCAATACTGCTGTATTCAAATTTGGGCTTGCTTTTAAGGAGTGACCTTTCTATGCAGTGAAGAATTGAGTGTTATGTGCTTAGGAGTATGTTCTGCTGTATCTGCTTGCTTGGGAAGAATTCAGGTGTTGTTCTGTAGCAGAAATCTTCCTTTAGCTCAAAGATAAAAGGGTTTCCTTTGAATCTGTAAGCATGGATTACTGTATTTTTTTTTATTTTAGGGAGGAATTAGGCATCTCTGAGCTGACTGCATCAGTCCTTGTTCCTTGTCAAGGGCAAAGGAAGAATTGTGTGTAGTTAAGATTCACTGCACATTTCTAATTAATTACTTATGTAAAATAACAACTCTCTTCTTCTCTGCTGTTGGCTACTATAATTTTCCTATTCCTTTTATTAGTTTTGGTTTGTTTTACAAACCTGGATTAATCTATCTGTATTATATCTCGTCAAAGTAAATAATGTGAAACTTTATAACGAGGAACTGTGCACTAATTTCAGGTAATCCATCTGAGACATTGAAGGGATTATTTGCTTTTGACAGAGTATCTAAAATCAATAAATTAAAAATAAACTTGTTCACGACTCAGCTTCTAGTCGCTGTCTCCTGGAGCAGACAAGCTAGTCTGAATGGGAAGACTATGGCTGTCTCCACACCTCATTTCTCTTCCTCTCCTGATTTCCAAATACCCTCTTGATTTCCTGCCCCCACCCAATTTATGTTGATGAGTATGTTCAAATGGCCTGCAATTCTATTTTCCAAGTTTTTCTCCCAGCTTACTACCATGCCACCACTTTTACCAAGCCAAATTTTGTCCTTTGTCCCTTATTTCAGTGACTGGCCACTCTCGATGAAGAACCTTTTCCTAATGTCCAATCTAAACTTCCCCTGATATAGCTTCATACCATTTTGTTGTGTCCCACCACTGATCCTCAAAGAGAGGAGATCGGCACTGCCCCCTCCAATGTCCTCTTTGAGGAAGCTGTAGACTGGGATGAGGTTACCCATCAGCCTGTTCCTCTCCAAGCTGAACCTCAAGTGGCCTCAGCTGTTCCTCACAAGTTTTGTGCTCAAGGCCTTTCACCATCTCAGTTTTTCTCCTCTGGACACACTCTAATAGTTTGATGTCCTTCTTATATTAAGGTGCCCAAAACTGCACACAGTACAGGAGGTGAGGCCTCACCAGTGCAGTGCAGGGTGGAACAATCACCTCCCTCAACCGGCTGGCTGTGCTGTGCTTGATGCACCCAGGACATGATTGGCCTGTTTGGCTGCCAGGGCACACTGTTGACTCATACTCATCATCAACCCAAATCCACAGATGTCTTTCTGTGAGGCTGCTCTCCACCCTCTTGCTCACCAATTTGTATGTATAACCAGGAATACTCCATCTCAGGTAGAGAATCCTGCACTTGCAGTTCAACTTTATATGGTTGGTGATTGCCCAGTTCTCCAGTCTATCCAGACCTCTCCGTAAGGCCTCTCTGCCCTCAAAGGGGTCCACAGATCCTCCTAGTTTAGTATCACCAGCAAGCTTTATTAATGTACATTCAATTCCTGCATCCAGATCATTTATAGAAACATGAAAGCCCAAAAAGGCCCTAAAATTGAGCCCTGGTGATGGTGACTGGCCACCAGCCTGATGTAACCCCATTTACTGTAACTCTTTGAGCCCAACCCATCAGCCAATTATTCACCCAACATATTATGGACATGTCTAGCTGTGTGCTGGGCAATTTATCCAGAAGGATACTGTGAGAGACAGTATCAAAAGCTTTGTTAAAATAAAAGAACACCACATCTACTGGCTTTCTTTGGTCAGCTAGACATGTGACTGTGATAAAAGGAAATTAAATTAGTTAGGCAAGACTTTCTCCTCATGAACCTGTGAAGACCAGCAACTCTAAAAGTACATGACAGTTGTCTCAAAAAAAAAAAAATAGTTAGCAGTCCTTACTATAAGAAACTCCAGGAAAACTGCCTGTAATTCTCATGTTCAGTGTCACACTGATTAATGCTTTATTGCAAACAGGCAAGCTATATAATTTAATGAATAGTACAACAGGCATTTTTCCAAGAAAACCACAGTAAGAATGCTGAAGATTTTATCATCACAGGAGAGCTAAGCAAGACTCTTCATAGCTGAGAGTATCAGATAAGACAGGCAGGCTGACAGATTATTGCCTTGAAATTATGCCAGTGTGGTGTGTTGCTTACATGCAGGCTGTTTCCTTTAACTAAGGCTTTCCTGACCTTTACGGCAGGTAAGAGCGATGCTTGCTTGAGGACAGCAGCACACTCCATGTGAGCAATTCAAGGAAGCTGTAAAAGTGCATGGATCCGCACCCCAGGGCTTGGAAAAATCTTCTAGTGCTCTAATGTTGCTGTATTATAGAAATGCCCTAACTGTTCACCTCAGCAAGGACACAGGTCTCAGTGACCCTAGGATAACAGTCTGTGCCCTGTGGTGCTCTTTAACCAGTCCGCAGAGAGAGCGTGGTCACATTGTCCTCTACCCGTGATGGCATTACCTGCTAAAACCTGGAAATGTGGCAGAGAGAAAGCAGTGCAGGTGTCCATCAGCCGATGCATATGGAATACTGACCTTTTTATTGAACCTCAGTTTTCTGCAAGATGCTGCAGCTGTGGCAATTATCCATGGGATTTCCTAATTCCTGACCCAGAGACTCATAAAGCATAAAGCTTGCTTATAACCAAATATTCCTTCTCCACTAACCTTGGGCCAAGCACTGGTAGGAAGGAAGGGACTACTAGTAAATATTTGTTGATGCACAGATGTTACAGGCAACAAATTGATGACCTCTATATATCAGGCTGTGTACAGAATAATGTTAATATAATCAGCAATGATGGGTGCCCATTCTATAAAGCTAAACCCACAGTATTACTAAAAAGTCTGCAGTCCATTGATTTACTTATCAAAATAATATTACACTGTGTATTGTTGTTTATCATAGGCATCCACAGAGGAATTGTCTTCTCTCTTACACCACCATCCTGCATCAGTATTCATGAACTGGAAGCCTCCAGTGTTGTGATAAAATTAGACAGAGAGGTGGTTGTGCTATGGTACATGACTCCCTAATTTACCTTTGATTTTTTTTTTTGTTTTGGATTTGCTGGTCTACAATTAGTATAATGATATATGTTTAAGATAAGATAGGAAAAGAGAAAGGGTTTTAAAGAAGCAAGGAATTCAATTTACAAAGCCAGCAAAGGTGATATAAAATTATATCAACCAAGTGAAAAGTGGAATAGAATGTTGCTACTGCAGGTCTTGGAAATCATCTCTCTCATATATGGAAATGCATATTGATAAGTGTAGGTAAGTATGATGTGAGATTCAACAAGGCCAAGTGCCGGGTCCTGCACTTTGGCCACAATAACCCCATGCAATGCTAAAGGCTTGGGGCAGAGTGGCTAGAAGCCTGTGAAGAAGAAAAGGACCTGGGAGTGTTGGTCGATGCTCTGCTGAACATGAGCCGACAGTATGCCCAGGTGGCCAAGAAGGCCAATGACATCCTGGCTTGCATCAGGAATAGTGTAGCCAGTAGGAGTAGGGAGGTGATCATCCCAATGTACTCAGCTCTGGTGAGGCTGCACCTCGAGTACTGTGTTCAGTTTTGGGCCTCTCACTACAACAAAGACATCAAGGTCCTGAAACATGTCCAGAGAAAGGTAACAAAACCTGTGAGGAGTCTGGAGCACAAGTCTTATGAGGAGCAGCTGAAGGAGCTAGAATTGTTTAGTCTGAAGAAGAGGAGGCTTAGAGGAGACCTCATTGCACTCTACAACTTCCTGAAGGGAGGTTGTGAAGAGGAGGGGGTCAGCCTCTTTTCCCAGATAACTAACAATAGGGTATGGCCACAAGTTGCTCCAGGGGAGGTTTAGATGAGATGTCAGGCAGAACTTTGTCTCCCAAAGAGTGGTCAGGCACTGGAATGGCCTGCCCAGGGAGGTGGTGGAGTTACTGTCCCTGATGGTGTTCAAGAAGTGTCTGGACAAGGTGCTACAAGACATGATTTAGTAGCTGTAATCATCATCCTGGTGACAGGAGGATGGTTGGACTAGATGATCTTGTAGGTCCTTTCCAAACCTGCGTTTCTATGATTCTATGATTCTATGAATGATGACTTGCTAAATACACTTGATCACTACCAATATGCACATTACAGAGATCCTGGCATGTGAAATACTTAATATACCCTCAGCTCCCAATACAACCAGTGGAAATTGAGAATTACTAATAACATATTCAAGTCTTTTTAAGATCAAGCATGAAATTTGGCAAAGTTTAATCTCCTGTTATTTTCCCATTGCTCCCTGAAATGAAAAGCCTAAACACCTATTTCTTCTTTAATTCCCCTGACATGGTGCTTTGGCAGTCCTTCCCAGCTATCTAGCCTGCGTGCTGTCTGGATATACTAGTGTTGATACATATCTGATCTTCAGCACATAATAATTTTCTGTGGGGTAACTGCAAAGTGCATTGAATTTTCCTTGAGAGACTTGCTCAAGGCGTGGATCATATTATCCTCTGTAGCTCTGGGGAAGCTACAGCTAAAATTAAATTTTGTGCTTTATTTTAAGGTTAAAAAACACATTAGAAGTAAACCATTAATCCAAAGGAGCTCATTTCATTACTATTAATAGTAAAGTAGCTGATCTGTAATAGAGATTGTATACCTGAGTTCCTAAAATAGACTCAGTGTGGAAAAAAATAGCACTCGTGGTGCTACTGTTGGTGAAGCACATTCCAAGAAACAGCAGGCTGAGTTCTGCCTTAGGATCATACTCGCTGCAGGCAAAGATGTCTCCTGCTCAGCTGTGCAAGTTGGCGTGAATCCTGCTGGAATGCCACTCCGGTCTGCTCAGGCTGCATCCCTCAGTCTCGCTGACAGAGCTGAAGGAGTTTATCCAATGTTTCCTCTTGGATCCAGGGTTTGCAAAGGAGCCAGGGGGTGGTGGTATTTCATAATCTGTTAATTTTCCCTGAAGGGACGCGTAGCTGGAAGTGAGTTGTGTTATGAGACATTGGGTTTTGATAACTTTCCTCAATAGCTGAATAGCTGCTTTTCCTATTAACAGTCCCATTGAATTCAATGGAATTGAATTTATAGTGTAAGAGATCACTCAACCTGACAAAGCATCCCAAAATCAGACTTTAACATTAAGATTTTTGTCTTTTATTTACAAGGATCCTACCCAGCAAGGATCTTGTCCATGGAAGAGGCTCTTGAGCATGTCACCAGAAAAGAAAACCCCAATAATAAACAGTTACAACATGAAAAGCACACTGGTATAACAACCACAGGACACTATGGTGGCATCACAGGAGTTCTAGTTTTCCCCAACGTAAAGAAAGGCCGGTACTTTGGGAGCTATAGTAACTCTCCCCATGTCATGACATGGAAATCTCATTCAGGTGTCTAAGGAAAGCACACTTGTGAACACTGAACTAATACTGCTCTTTTGAAGTTACTCTTGTTACCCATATTTTTATGGTAAAGCTCCTAACTACCTGATCTTGCTCTGTGGGCCAGTGCTGCCACTTGTACTTAGAGTCAGAGCTACCTTAAATAGCCATGGACTGGGGACAACGAAAGGACTCAGGTTCCTTGAGAAGCCGTGAAGAATCACAGAATCACAGAATCACAGAATGTCAGGGATTGGAAGGGACCTTGAAACATCATCTAGTGCAATCCCCCTGCCAGAGCAGGAACACCTAGAGCACATCACAGAGGAACATGTCCAGGTGAGTTTTGAATGTCTCCAGAGAAGGAGACTCCACAACCTCCCTGGACAGCCCCTTCCACTGTTCAGTCACTCTCACTGTGAAGAAGTTTTGCCTCATATTCAAGTGGAACCTTTTATGTTCCAACTTGCACCCATTACTCCTTGTCCTATCATTGGATGTCACCGAGAAGAGCCTGGCTCCATCCTCCTGACACTCACTCTTTACATATTTATAAACATTAATAAGATCACCCCTCAGTCTCCTCTTCTCCAAGCTAAAGAGACCCAGCTCCCTGGATTGTTTTTCTCTCTGCTACAGGCTGATCAGAAATAGTCACTTCAGAATCTCAAGTGTAAACTCAGACACAAAAAAAATCACAGAAACTGTATTAAAATCATCATGCCTCTGCTGGTGGATGTAATGCTTAAGACATGCCCAAACCAGAACAGTAAGGAAAGAGGAAAATTCATGCTTCAAGCAGACTGCCATTCCTTTCCAAATAGTATTTCAAAGCTAATTAGCTATCTGCTATCACCCACATATCCTTCAGATGCACTGTTTGGTAGGCTTCTGCCTGCCCCTGAGCACCAGTTTCTCAAATATTTCTAAGTTTGCCTTTTCCAAGGTCAATCTCACCACATTCACTGCCCCTGTTTGTAACCACTCTCTGATAATCGGAATTGCTGCTCTCACTAGTGGCTGAGGCACTTCTGAATCCTCACTTCTTACAGTATGGCCACGACATTTTGCTTTTCAGAATGAGGTGTAAAGGAATATCACTTCTCTTTCATCAAATTGTCAGTCCATGTATCACACATGGTATCATGAACGTTTATTCACTAGGATGATTTCACGAATTTCTCTAACAGTTTTCTTACTAAGATGTAAACACATTTTATGATTCTGCCAATGTCTGAAAAATCAAGCTATTCTAGAAAAATTATTATTCAGACACTGAAGCCATTTCATTGTTTATGGCTTCAGGTACACTCAAGGAGCCCAGTCTTTCCTCCTCACCCAAACAGTCCCAGTGGCACAGCTTATAAGGACAGGCAGAATTTGGCCCTGTATGCCCATTTCACCCTGGTTAGAAAAAGCACAAATGTTGATATCATCTGGCATCTTCTAACACTGGATGCTTAACATGATGTTTGGAACAAGTTGAAGTTTTGGAGCACTGAACTGCCAGTGAAACCAATAGTTATTTTCTGCCAAATACTTCACAGCAGCACTGACAGATCATAAAACATCCTTATGGAGATATTTTTAGATATTAGCACCATCCTTCATCTCTGACACATAGTAGAGGAACCTGGGTGACTACAGATCTACCCATATGCCCTGTATTTTGGCAGCTCCTACCTGGCATAGTGCATCCCAAGATACTTGTATGTGTCTGCTCTAAAGCTATTTTTCCTCCCTGCTTTTACTGTAAGGAAGGGCAAGGGTAACAATAAACACCACTTATTGATGTTGGTTTTGGTGTTCTTTATTGGTGGTGAAGCCAAACGTAGCTTCAAATCTGAGACAGTACTCAGAGAGAGTTTCATGGTTTTGTCCTGAGAAAAGGAGGCTGTAGCCTTGTGTAGGTGGTCTACCCCTTCCCCTGTGGTTTCAGCTCTCTGTGATCCAGGAGCTAGTTGTGATAGCACCAGCTCTGAGAAACTTCTTAAAACATCTTTCCACTGTGAGAAAATACATGGGTTCACGTGAGATAAGAAAGGCAAAATGGCAGTGAGGGCTTTTGACATGTGGATAGTTAGCAGGTCAAGGATTCAAAAGGAAATACACTGTTATGAAAAGGTGTAAAATCCTAAGAAAAAAAAATAGGTGTTTGGAAGGTGGCAACACAGCAGTGATCAGCCTGTTCCAAGGACAGCAAGCATCTCTCCCTGCATGGCTGACAACTGCCTGGCCAGCAGACTCGCTGCTTCAGAAGAAATAGCTTCATAAATGTCACCTTCAGAGCCTCCCAACACTCTGTGTTCGCTCAGGTGTGAAACCGTGAAACCCACCACTATGTAGCCCTTGGCTATGAAACTCTGTACCTGCAGACCTCTAATGTGTCTTTGCCGTGGGATTTTAGGCCTCACTGTGGATATTAGTCATAAATTTAGGGCTAAGATGGATAATGTAATGCAATGTACCGGGGACTACTTCTAGAGTATGGAAATCATTGTTCCTAAATCATCTTGATGTGAAGACTCTTCTGAGAAGATCAGAAAATCAAAGGAAATAGCTCAGACTTGATCTGTCAAGAAACTGATGAAGAGCTTAATCTCATAAAAAGGCAAAAGAAGAGAATCTGTAAAATGCAGAAGAATGTAAAATGTAAAATGATGACAGTCTTCTGCTAATTAAATTCTTAAGGCCTCTGATAAAGAAGATGTGATGCTCTGTTAGTGCTTTGACAACTATGAGTTTCTGGTTGTATACTAAACAGATGTGTTAAAATGTGATACGTTTCCTTCCATGTTCTGTAACAGAAAGAAACCAACAAAATGTTTCTTCTCAAACTTCCACACAAAGATTACCATCAGAACACAACTAAACCTCCAAATTCCACCCCAAAGGAGTTTGATAGAGATGTGAACAACAAGGCACTGTGACCTGACTTTTTGGGGTGACTATTGTACATACCAAAACCCCCAGTTTCACTCAAAGTTGTACCAGTGGCAATTCAAGCCAGAGGAGTATTACCCCAGGATAAGGAATTAAAGGATAAAAAAGAAAGAATAAGAGACTGACAATTTGAAGTGCACAGTGATTCAGTAAGCTGCACAGGTTAAAGATCTTTCAGCAGCTATTGAAACCATACTAACAAACATTTTGTTAGAACATTTTTAAAAAGCAATATCAAGATTTTATGGAGGTCTAATAGTATGTACATATAAAACAAAATTCACTTCTTGAACACCTGAAGGCATATGAAAGTCAGCTCTATGGGTCACAATGCCTTTGAGTAGTTTCTGTATTCACTGCAAAGACCCATCATAATGAAGATGGTACAAAATCTTAAACTGAAGAGCCCTACACACCTCTTGTGCTGTTGTCAAGAAATGCTAAAGAGAAATCGGTTGTTTAGTACAGTCAAAGACTCCCTAAGCAATGAATTGGCACTCCCTAAGCAATGAATTGCCCGAGATCCTGCCTCCTTTATGGTTTTCTTGTCATCTTTTTCTTATCTGCATTGTAGGAGTAACTTATCTTTTGCAATGAGACTGTATGGATGGTGGAACCTCGTATCAGACCTTCCTGGGCCACTTGTTATAACATGGTATCTATGCATGGACATTCCTGCGCTGTGATTCAATGCCTTCTCAGTGGCTCAGTGTTATCATGGGCTAAATCAAGTGAATATTTAACAGAGTCAGGCCACTTGGAAAATAGTTTCCAGCTGGGAAAATCAAGACTGACTGACTGACTGTGTAGTTTGTTGATATTCAGGTATGGATTTATGCTTGTTTGTACAAAGTGTCCCAATAGCACAACCACATGGAAGTATAAGAAATAAAAATAAAGCCTCTCGTTTAATAGATTTCTTAGGCTTCCAGTCGATTATCTGTGCGGGTTTTATTTGCTTCTCATGCTTACAAGAAGCTTCGTCCCAGACCCAGGGTAAACCTGGGCTGCAGCGTATTCCAGTACAGGTTAACCTCGAGCTCCCGGCTTGCAGAACTTCGCCACCCGAGGGCCCGCAGAGCCGCGGGCTGCGGGAAGTGCCGGTCTGCAAACCGACTACACCCCAAAAGAGGAGGGCACGGGGAGAAGGGAGGGAACCTCCATCCAGTCCCATCCCGTCCCGTCCCGCCGAGCCCCGCAGCGCCTGTAAGCGCCGCCGCCGGCCGCGCCCCGCCCCACGCCGAGCGCTGAAAAAGGGACGGAGCGGTGCGACTCACACCGGCTGCCCCCGGTCCCCGCACCCAGCGCTGCTCGGGACACCCGGCGGGACCCGACGGCACCCTCAGCAGCTCCAAGGAGCCCTCACCTGCCCGCCGAGCCCCCCAGGAAACGGCAGTACCGACGGCCGCGGGAGCCTCCGCCCACTCGGTGGCACCGAGGGCCCCAGGATCCTCCTCACCGCGACCTCCACTGCCCACGGGCCACCGGTGCCAGGGCTTGAGGGCACGATGACCATGCTCAAGCTGTCCCTCATGGCCTTCAGCTTCATCTTCTGGGCAGCAGGGCTCACCATGCTCATCATCGGGCTCTGGGCCAGAGTGTCTCTGGGGACCTACCTGGTGCTGTCGGCCAACGACTACCCCAGTGCCCCCGCCATCCTCTTGGCCACTGGTACTGCTGTCATCATCTGGGGCTTCCTGGGCTGCTTTGGCACCGCCACGGAGCACCGTGCCCTCCTGCGTGCCTATGGCACCTTCCTGACTGCCGTGCTGGTGGCTGGGTTGACGGCAGGGCTCTCAGCCCTGCTCTACCGCCAGAACATTGCCCAGGGGTTCCAGGAAGGGCTACACCATGCCCTGCTTGCCTACAGGGAGGACGTGGGGATGGCAGACGCCCTGGACGCTTTGCAACATGGTTTGTCCTGCTGTGGTGTGGAAGGCTACCAGGACTGGCTCACCTTGCCCTGGGGCTTGGAGCAAAATGGCTCGGTGCCTCTCAGCTGCTGCCGGACCCGCCGGGGCTGCCAGCCCAGCCTGCCCAACGTACATGGGCTACACCGAGACGGTTGCTTCAGCAAAGTGTCAGCCTTTGTCAGCAGCAACATGTTTTACGTTGCCACGTCTGCCCTGGGGTTGGCACTGCTGCAGCTCATCGGCATTGTGCTGGCCTGCCTGCTGGCTGCCCGCATCCCTGCCCACCGGCTGGGCATCGCCACCCCTCCCTGACAACCCCCCGTCTTGCCCCTTATCCCCTCCGGCTCCCTTCTTTCCTACAGATCTGGGAGCACCCCACTGGGAAAATCCTCCTTTCATATTCCCCACTTCCATCTGAGCTCCCTCCTCCGGACTCTGTTCCTCCTCTGGAGCCTGTGTAAGGTGCATCAATACCACAGGCATCTCTGCATCCCCTCAGAGTTGGAAAGATGCCTCCTGGCCTGGCCATGTCCCCCCTGCAGGGCAGCAGCCCCTTGGAGCCTCTGGACCACAGAGAGCGGTGACAGCATGGACAGATGTTTCCCTCTGAGGCAGCAGGGACAGCTGGGCCAAGGCTGACAGGTTTTCTGGGAGACAGGTCTCTGGAAGACATCCTGAGGCACTGAAATGGGGGCCAGGAAAGAAGAGAGGGTCTGGGAGAGCAATAGAGGTGTCTCTCAGCATTGTATCTGGTGAGTGTTTTTCTGAGTTTGGAAAATTAGGTTACTGGAAAATGATGTTACTGGAAAACTGCCGGAGTGCACAATGGCCAAGTCTGGTTTGGGGACACCCAGGTAGTCATGGCAGCAGCTGCCATTGGGAACTGCCTGTGGGACTGCCTAGCAGCATCCACCCCACCACCACAAAGATATCCTCTCTTCACTGTGTGCAGATCCAAGCTGTCTGGCTGCCACGGATGCTTTTCCTGACTGACAGGATGAGACCTGACTAAGGGTGGCAAGAGGAGGGAAGGGCACATTGCCCTTCAGAAGTTTCTTTTGGACTTCTACTGTTAACTTCAGGGTGAGTGGAACAGACCCTCTGTTCTATAGAAAGGTTTCTAAAAACCAGCCCTCAGACTGTCATTTTTCCTTTTTCAAGGCATCTGTCTCTGAAATGTCCTCCCCCCATCCCCGCCTATGTTTTTGAAGCCAGCTATATACAACGTGACTATAAATAGAGGTCTGTAATCCTGGCCACATGCAGGACCAACCGCAGTGAAAATCTACAGGATTTTGTTTTTCCCAACAATTCTGGGCTTGCATTTGGAGCATGAGGAAAAGCAGGCCCTACACTTCAGAGAGCCCTGAATTTTCAGAGCTTCACCCTTGCTTCTTGCCACTTCCTTAAAATCTTTGAGCTGGACTTTTTCATGTTTCTCAGCCTCTCAGCACAAAGACGTGCTGAACACCATCCCCACCCCCTGCATTACCCAACAAACTGGGGAAGGAGGATTTCAGAAAAGAATCAAGAACTGCAAAGGGACTCCAGGATGTGGTGTCTTTTTGGAACATGACCAGCAAAGCTGTGGAGAATGGTCAAATGCCAACAAATACAGGCAGGACAAGAAATCTTGAATGAAGAGGATGATTTTTAGCTTCTTGGGAGGAGTGGAGTACCCTTGGGGAAAAGGGGACTAATAGTGAAGCTCTGGTGCCCGGGGAATGAATGCATGGGGTGAGGGGCGAGGAAGGCTGGGATCATTTTCTTCTGTGCTTGCCTTTATTACTTTTGACTACATTTCTGGCTTTCTCTTTTCTTTCTGCTGAAGAGGGACTGCTTGATGGCGAGGTCAAGCCTCTCCTCCCACTGGCTCTGGAAGCTGGAGCTGGCCCTGCCTGCTTACCCTGGTGAGGTGGGTGAAGGGAGAGCAAACCCATTGCTGCCACTCTGCAAGGAAAACCACAGCATATGCAAAGCCAGCTCTCCTCCCACTGTTTAAATCCTCACATTTTCTACACCTAAAAGAACCCTGTCTTGGTGTTTGCCTTCCCCCTGCTCAAAATAAGCTTCTAGGACTTTGTTTGACGACGCTCTGGGGCTGAAATTGGAGCAAAACTTGTATTCACTGGGAAAGATTCAAATTTCAGGTATCTTCACTGCTTTTGATGATTCATACCATTTCAAAATACCTGGAAATACTACTACTTCCCTGTCTTTTTGTGACAGTGAAACCCGTTGTTGTTGTTGTTTCTCCTATCAACCTTCTTTTTTTGGGAGAAGGATTGCTCAATTCTGTGGTGAATTTGTTCCACCTGTGGGACTGTACCATTTCTGGCCTGGGGATAGTGCTGCAATTTGGCCTGTTCATACCAGCCCCTGACTTGTTGGAATGTTCGCATCAGGGGCAGTATTCCTGCAGGGAGAAACACGGAACATAAAGGGAATTTCCCCAACTTATAATAACAATTTCACAAGCTTGATGGTAGTTGAGAATGTAAAAAGAAATCAACCCACAAACTAAACCAAAACAATATAAATAGGTGTTTCCATGGAAAAGCGATGTTTTACTCCAAGTGATACAAGAAATAGTCCAAAGGAAGACTCAGCTGTGGACTCTGAATCCAGAATGGTATTTACAGGCAAAAATCTACAAGGACCAGTGAGTGGTATCCAGCACTCACTGGAGTCCAGGTGCACAACTGGATTACACTAAATTTATAAAAATGGTCTTTACTCATGGAAATAATTCCCCAGGGGCCGGTTCTCTCAACCAAGGCTCACAAGATCAAAAAGCAGAAAAAGATGCATCAGGTTTTCCTTTTTGGAGAGGGATCCTGATCCACATGGATGGATCTTAGGATTCCAACTTAACAGTTATGTTGTGCTTGGGTGTTAGCTGTGGCTTTGTCCTACCTGTGCCTTTGTCAGGTATTACATGTTCCAGGTGAAGAGTGCAATGTAAACAGGCTTCTCCGTCATTTGACGACCCATCTGAACAGATGAACTTTGAAAATGTCTTGGGAACTTGTCTTTATATAGAGAAATCAATGCTTCATCTTTTATTGTTTTACATACTCTAATTTTTTATTTTTGTTTGTCAATGCCCACATATTAACACCACTTTTGTTGGAGTTGTGCACATACTGGAACTCCTGTTATTTTCTGGAAATTAATGTCACTTTGTACAGTTTTAGCAAAGGACAAAAGGTGTAGTTTGTATGGGAAATGGTACTTCAGAAATAAATATTAGCAACTGCTGCAAGCAAAACCAGTCACTGTTTCGAATCCAATACAATGTTTGTATTTCTTTACATCTCTGCATGGTTCAACTAACTGCAAGTGAAATGGAGTGTACACTGGAATGTAAAGACAGAAGCATATTGTGGGGTTTTTGATTCAGAAGATCCATTAAAGAAGCAATAAAGCAAACATGGAGAGTGTGGAAAAGGCACCTGGAGTTGCACTGGGCTTATCACAAGCCTTCTTTATCTGGCCCAATAAGCTCTGAAAATTTACAAGAATATGGCATTGCTCTTTTTATTGCTCCACTGATTACTAAAATTATTTCTGATCCTGACCCTGATTATGTTACGTGACACTCAGCAGTCAGCCAGAAAGAAGGATGCTGTTAAAACATACCCAGCCAAAAAACTCATTGTAGATACTCACTTCGGTCAATTTGTTGTGGTTTTAAGTTGATAGGAATATCAAAATAGGAATGATTTGACTAATGTACCAGTGCAGGTGTGTATGGTGGCCAGGCCTGAAACTTAGGACTTCAAATTAATGTAATGAATAATTAAAAATGTAAAGCACCGCCCTGCACTCTTGGCTTACAGTCACTGAAACAGGATAAACCTTGTCAACAACCATGTAAATGTTAAGTATAGTTGTATCACTGAAGATGTCATGGCTGTTAGTTTTAGTTGAATGTTTATTGTTTGTTCCTAGAATACCCAGTAATACCATTAACTTTTGTAGATGTTTGGAAGAAAAGTCATTCTTCTCTAATTAATTCCCAGACGAGCAGATTCCCAGTAACTGTTTCAGTTGTCTTGAAGTCTTTGTGCTCAGTGACCAAATTTAAACCCTAATTTTTAAAATTATCTAGATTCAATGTTAATTTTGTTCTGCAGGGTCAGAATGGCCATAACTGGAAAATGTTATGCCGGGCAGCACCATCTATCCCTTGCTGGAATATGTATTTGTTTTCTGTCATCTCCTTCAGCAGAGAGTTACTTGTAAAAATGGTGTTCTTTAATAAAAGCTGATCCCATCTTTTACAAAAAGCTAATCTCAGTTTTAACATCACTGGTTATTTAATCAATTCAAAACCATACCAAATTAAGTATAGGAGCAAGCTGTGTTTCAGTTGTAGAAACAATAGCTCTGTTGTTTGGACCAACTGAGATTTGGGATTAACAGGGCGGTAAGATTAGACCCGTGTTATGAAACAAGGACTATTTTATAACATTGATCTAGAATACCAAGGATATGACTCTTTCGAACTTCAAAAGTGTTCCGATATTTTGTCCAAGTCATTTATTCCCTGGACTTGTGTGTAGACAAACATGACATTACAGATAACCAGAACTGAAACTTGTCTTTACAATGGATAGTGAATTTTTAAAGAGGAGATGGCTTCTCTGGCATCAGAAAACTTAAACAATAACTAAAGAGCAAGATTGGGTAAATCAGAGAAGAAAAAAGATTTCTTCTGCTAAAAAGTAGCTTTCATGTTTATGTACTTATTATAACATTATCTTCTTTCTTCTGGAGAAAATACAGTCACTTATTACCTCTGTGACTTCCACTCATAGCAGCTGATATTGTATAAAGCCCTAGACCAAAGCACTCATCCTTCTGTTTCCACAGGAAAATTACAGTAAAGATGCCCTTCTTCATAGGTCAGCAACCTACAGGAAATGTTGATGTCAGAGAGCATGAGAAGACAGCTGTAACTTCAGTGTTTGCCCAATCAAATATTTTGGGTTCCAATAAAAAAGACACATCCGTGGACAGTTTGTGTGGTAAGTTAGGAAGTCTTACCACAGTTTTGTTCTGAAGGACCACAAAATATTGGTGAGAAACTTAAACACAAGTCACACAGCTAACAGAGTCTGAGATTTTCTATTCATCTGAAATCTCTCCAGCCTAGAAGGACAGCAGATACCATCAGGGAAATAGCATTGGTTTTGATATTATAATTGTTTGAGCTGTTATGTTGTCACCATTGAATAAAGCAGGTCAAAAGGTACTCCTAACTTAAAAACAGCTCTTTAGTTTCTAAAGGTATCTGTAAGGATGAGGGGAACATCTGTAAAGGTGTTACTCCTCCAGTCCTTCCCCTTCATCCAGCCACACATCTCCCCACCTCAGGGAGCTTACCAGAGCCACAGGCACTTCCCCATAACATCCCAAATTCTGTCTCAAGCAGTTAAAGAAAGAATTTATTTGTGGGAAGAGATTTTTATTCACTAGGCAAGCAGGCAGTTCATACTGGTTTATTTCGCATCCATGTTGTTTCTTGGGCTTTCGGATCCAGTGCCAGGGCATGAAGGAAAGGAATAGCTCCAGACAGAAGTACAGTGGAAAGAGTTTAGATCTGGCTGGAGACCTCAGGGAGGAAAAAAAGAAAAAATGGAAATGCCTAAAGGTGAAGGCAGATGTGGTGACACTGAGACTGCAAAGGAGGAGAAAACAGTGGTAAGTTCTACACTGCCAGAAAGAAACTATTTTCTGAGCAGAACATAAGAATGAACTGCAAAAAGGAGTATACATGAATTCCTGTTGCCATTAGCCTTCTCCTACATGTAAGTGTTTACTTTTTAATGCCACTGTTTGTTTTGTGCATCTAGAGAAGTTAATGTAAGTCACATCATATCCTTGAACTTCCTGCTTTTCAGAATGCTATTGTGGAAGGAAGCGCAGAGCGATCTGGAGTACAAAACAACCCAGTGGCAGGATCTCCTGTGGTTCTCCTCTGTTTCCTTCTGCTTCCAAAGCTGGGTGTCTTTGTAATATGGTGTAGGGGAGAACTTCGTAGAGTAAGGCTGATGATTGGACTTGATGATTCCAAGGGTCTCTTCCAGCCTAAATGATTCTATGATTCTATATTTCATTGCTCATGCACCCATTATGCTTCACAGTGGTAAGAATTTATGCTGCTAGCCAAATCGGTTTGATCGAAAAACATAAACTTCAATCTGTTCAATATGCCATTGTAGTTTGCTGTGAAACCAATTAAAGTTTCACAATTTAACCTCGCTTCCTTGTGTGCTCTGCTGTCCTGATCTACTTTCTGGGACAGTAAAATTCAAATCTGAATGTATATAATGTTCCCATGGTATCAAAGAGAACACAGACACACACAGACACATTTTTCAGAAGCCCTGTATTTATTGGTCAGATATATGGGTTTGCTTCTGGATGAGACAGTGACAGAAAAACAGGAGCTATCTAAGGAACGTATCATTCTGTCCTTGCCATTACCTTTCATTTGCAATGAACACTCAGTACTGTCTACTGTAGAGAGGAAATCTTTTGCTAATGATTTTAATACATGTAATAGAATTTAGTAAGGAATCTTATCTGGGCTACAGAATTAAAATTATCAAATTAAACATTATTTCAAATGCTCTAATTCTATGCAGATTTCTCTAATCTGCTTCAAGCGACTTCTGTGATGCCTTGTTTCTCCTGCTTTCCCATCCTGCTGAGGTCAGGAGTCACTCTTAGGCTGGCTTTACAGCAGTAAGTTCTGAGCCAAGCTGTGTTTGAAGTTTGAATCTTAGACTATTCCAATTTTCTAAGTATTACTCCTGTTTTATCATATTAGGGTACTCAAACTGATGCATTATGAATATAACATTTGTGTTTGTCGGTTTTGAACAACATCTTGAGTCTTAGGCAAGACCACAGCAAAACAAAGGGAGGTGCAATGCTTGGATAGACCAAGACAGGCTGGAGATTCTTGGAAGAGAATTCTTGGAAGATTCTTGGAACTGGAGATTCTTGGAAGAGTATCAATAAATGGGTCAAATATTGCTTAGGGGTTCACATTGCCCAAAGTAACAGCTCTACAGCTCTACTCTGTCTACATGAGATGCATGCATCTTAAGGTATCAGCACTTTAAAGCAGTGATATGGTCTCATAATAAAAACTAAGAAAAGAGATCTTTCATGCTTAGTGTTAACATTTCTGACAGCTCCACTTCTTCCAGGTCAAAAAGATGGGGTGCTGGGAGTATCCCATGTCAATTCTAGGATTGACTGGAGAGTTGGGATTGCTAGTATCTCAGTTAAAATCTCATCATCAGTTAGACTAGTCCTACTGTTGATTACTGCTCTAAGAGTAGTCTTCCAGGGCTCTTTCTCTGCTGTTTGGTTCCCTGACCATGCAGGCAGCACTGTGTAGGGTGCCTGGTACCTTTTAGTAATTTGCAGGCAAAATAATTAAAGTGGTAGTGTTGGGAAAACGACCTGTGCAATATAGGGCTCTACTTTCTGAGCTTTCAACCTCCCTGCCATGATATAAAGGAAACTTCTCTAGGTAGTGGATGTCTTGTACACTGTTTTTGAAATTTGTTGTTTTTTACTAAAAGGATAATAAATGCATCTTTTTCATTGAAAGCTTTTCCACATGATAAAGCTTTCCTTGGAGGACTGGAGGGATGGTGCCCCTTCTGCTCATGTCAGCCTCTGCTGTGCTGGAGTTTGCAGCAGGAATCTCCTCTTGCATACACTGCTGAGAGGGGACTGCCTTGAGTAGACTTTGGAGTTCATCAGTGCTTCAGTTCCCTGAAACCACCTTTTTGACAAAATGCTTCACTCAGTAGTTGTACTGGAGTACCATGTGATGTTCCTTGACATAGTGTACTTGCTTCCCAGCAATACCAGGTACTGTCATTCTTGCTGAGGAACTCTGAGAAGAGATAGAGGTGGAGGCTTGCCATATGTCGTACCACTTTGAGTTTTGGCGCAGAGCTCAGCCAAAATAATAATGAAAGAAAAGCACAAATCCAACAGCTAAATATACCTATCTCATGATTTGGAATAAACCTGTTTACCAAAACTGGTAAAGAAAACACCAGTATGGCTAGCTAGTAATCAGAATTGGAAAATCATTAATATTGGAAAATTTCCCAGCAGCATAGCATGTTCACACTTTCTTGTCCTTCCAAGACCTGTCTCTGTAACACCACTTTTTATTCAGAGTGTTATTATCTGTAACATTCATCTCAGTTATTGGTTTTCTGCTGCCTTTTGGGTCCTCTTTCTTCACTAGCTTCCAGCCCCAGGGGTCAGGCAGTCCTTCTGGGTCTGAGCTCCTGGTTGGACAGCTTTTTGAAAAGAAGCCTCATGATCAGCCTGGCTTTAGTAACAGAAGTTTTCTAGTACTAGGAGCCACCTTTATATGTTTTAATTTAATTTTAAAATATAGTTGTACAGAAAGTCATAATTAAACACTAATTTCAAGTAGCTGTTTTACTATTTGATAATATTCGTTTCTTACCAAAGCAAGCACCACCACCACCCACCTCCTACATATCTTCTTTGTTGACTTGATGGTATTGTTTGCTGTTGCTGCTGTTTTGTTAGAGTGATAATACTCTGGGAAATGTAGGTAGAAGGTAACCTAATTATTTTACAAAGAAAATAAGTGGTTTGGACCATGTCTAGTGATTATGGTAATAATTTAATTATTGAAGTGTAGAAGGTACCATTGAGCAAACTCATCAGAAAATTCCTGGAGAAAGCAGAAGTAGAATTCAAGTCTTCCAGCTAGACTCACAGAAAATGAGCGTCACCATTTGAAAGCAGAATAGAGATTAATTTTAAGTCTCGTGATAGAGGGCACTGAGACATATACCTGCTTAATACAAGTAACAAGTAGAAATGGAGACGTGAGCATTGTTTTGAAGCCAACTTTCTAGCATATCTTGTATATGTAATACTTCCAGAGTGTCAGGGATGTCATTTGTTATTTCCACTCTGTATGATGTTCCTTGTGTGCTTATGACATTCACATTTATTTATTTATTACTCAATTTTTGGCTCATGGCACTTTTCATGATGTTCTTTTCCTTTTGCAGGAGGCTTAGAGGCAGTGTTGAAATATCATTCTGTCCCTGCAAGTGGATCCAGTAAGATTTCTCCAGTGCTTCCTACATATTTCACCCATTTGAAAAAAAAACCAGCAGAGATTACTATTTTTCACTCAGTTTACACTGTGCAATATCTTGTTTTCTTCTAATTTATAATATGAAACACAGATTAATCTTCTTACCCACAGAGCCTTCTGCCACATGAAAAGCATTGCTTGCATTTAAGCCATTTATTTTTCTGAGTTTGCTCGATGGTACTATCTAAGCTTTATTAATGTAATTCCCCTGATACTGCTTCCTCTCCAGCTTTTAATTATGACATTGTAGTACAATTAGCAGACTGATGGTCAGCTCCTCAGTTGTTACATTTTTGGGAACTGCATTTCCTTTGTTCTTCAGCCTGGTTCTTATCATATTCATTATTTCTATCTGGTATTTTCATGTTTCCAGGACGTACTGTTCTGCTTCAAATGAGACTTAAAAACATTTGACATTCTAAATGTCAGATCAGTTATTTCATATTTAACTTGATCCATTTTACTGCAATATTGAGTCCTGGGCCTCTTTTCCAGAGCAGGTTGGCACAGAGCTGCAAAACATCAGGACCTTAAAATAAAACTTCATTCAGCAAAAGTAAAGTCCTTAGGTTCTTCTGTTTTATAGCACTATTGATGGACACTGATATGTACACGAGGCTATAAAGTATGATTGTGCAACCTATACAGTAGCGTGTGCATGTACCATTTGGCCCAGGCCCTGCCATTCGACAGAGAGATCTCCTTCCTGGGTCTTCATCCTGGTTTCAATCAGGTCTACCCTTTTTCCACAGAAAGGACAAGGTAGCCACTAGAAAAGGAACGATTTCATCAAGGACAGTGTTAATTCAAATTAAAACACAAGGAATCAGCTACTGTTCTCTGTGTTTCCTTTGAGGGCACTCATCTTCCCAGAGCCTGGAAGGGCCACGAGGACCAGCCCAACTCAGAGAAGGGTGCGTGGTCAGGGCAGCTGGCACTAACCCATCAGAAATCAGCCCACAAAAAGTTTGTGGTGTGCTCTGTTATCAGTGCACAGATAACTTGTTCACTGCTGATGGCAGAAAGGTCAGATGCTGTTAAATGAAACCATGAAGCCCAAGGACCACGTGAACTTGTAAACTTAGATATGGAAACGGAGAAGATGGCATTGCTGCTGATGCCTGTGCCTACATACCAGGCTGTGGAAATCTCTGCAAGCTCCATGTTCTCCTTGCTCAGCCAGAAGCCTTGTTATTGAAAGGAACATCTTTCTGTGGTGTTTGCTGCCTGGTTACACTAGGATACCTGCTTTTGATCCAGGCATAGACTGTGACTGAAAGAGGTTGTAGCGAGGGATGGGTGTCAGTCTCTTTTGCCAAGGAACAGGTAGTACGATGAGGGGAAATGGCCTCCAGTTGCACCAGGAGAGCTTTGGATTGGACATTAGGAAAAAATTCTTCACCAAAAGGGTTATCTAGCACTGTAAGAGGCTGCCAGGGGAGCGGCTGAGACCTCAACTCTGGAGGTATTTAAAAGACATGTAGATGTGGTGCTTAGGGACATGGTTTAGTGGTGGACTGGCAGTATTAGGTTAATGGTTGAACTCTAAATCTTAGTTAAGTAATCTTAAGGTTGTTTCCAACATAAATGATTCTATGAGTCTATGACTGCGGCCAAGGTGTTTATCAGAGAGTAGTTTCATTCAGTGCTGAATTCCCAATAATCAGTATAGCTTAGCACAAACCCCCGTACAACACAAGCACCGGAAACAAATACTTGCTGTGTTCTGACCTAAAAGGGAAAAAAAACCCTTAATGTTTAATACAGAACTTCAGATATTTCTATAAGGGAAATGGCTGAGTTTAGGGACTCTCTCTTTGTGACACATGGCAGGAGAAGAAAAGGAGGGAAAGTGCAGGACCTTTCATTTGGCCTTGTTAAACTTCATGAGGCTCACACAGGCCCATGTCTCAACCCTGTCTAGATCCCTCTGGAAGACATCCCTTTCCTCCAGCATGTTGGCTGTGCCACTCCACTTGGTGTCATTTGCAAATTTGCTGAGGGTTCACTCAATCCTACTTTCCATGTCACCAACAAAAATAAAGTGTTTGCATTTGTCTTGCTGTGGAACAATTGCTGTGGACAGACACCTTCTGTGAAGAATGCATCCCCATCTGCTGGACAGCGAGGTGAAAGCAGACCTCACTGTCCATCCCACCACAGCCACCCAAATTCCATGCTGATTTATGCAGGGCTTGTGGGAGCAGTATCCTCCTGGTGATTTTACAGCTTTTGGTGCTGTATTTTTATAGTTCATATAAACAGACAGTTCCCTGTGGAATGGGTCAATGTATTGTTAGCTGTGCCATGGTGGCACTGTCAGTGATCACAGCTGCCGTAGGGGCTGTTTGCTGACATGGGTGAGCACATGTTCAGAAATAAGGAGCTAGTGTGAAATGGGAATGTTAACTGAAGATATCAATTCATCAAGCATAGACGGTGGAGACCAGAAGAAAACATTAAATCATTCTCTGTGGGATTACTTTTGAAGTCCAGTGCTCTAGAAGCTTGTTCCATTTTCAGCTTTGCAGAAAAGGACCTGGCAGCTGTGGAGGATGAGTCAAAGAAGTCAGCAGGGTGCTCTTGTGGCAAAGGAGGTCAACCACATTGTGGCTGTATTATCAAAACTGTAGCCAGCAGGAGCAGAGAAAAGATTAATTCTCTGTCTCTGGCACTCATGAGGTTGTGTCTGGAATACTGTGTCCAGTTTTGGACAAGAAAGAGCTGGCCAGCTGGAACTCATCCCACCAAGGGCCACCAGGCCTTGGGAGCTGGAGTGCATGGTATATCAGGAGAGGCTGATGGAGCTGGGTTTGTTCAGCCTGGAGAAGAAAAGGCTTGGTGAGGCATCAAATTTCTGTCTTCACCTGTCTCACGACATGATTTTAGGATGCCAAAGATGCAGTTCTCTGGATATCAGAGCTGTCTACGTTTGCAGATCCTGCACTCCTGTGTTTTATCACACAGTGGTCACTTGTAGGAACTGAGACAAATAATAGTCACACTTTAGGTTTGAGGCAAAGCTGAGGGGAACAGGACAACTATTACATGAGCAAACATGGTGTTGTAAGATATTGCCACTGGGCAGTCACTGTGTTGTATGTCCAGATAGATCCTGGCCATCTATCTTTACTTGCAAGGAAGATGAATGCTTAATTTTAGTCCCACTGTGTCAGAGATGAGAAGCAGTGATATTTTTCACTACCTTACCCAGCCATTTCAGGACAACTCGGTCAATACTTATGACCAGAGGTTTTGTACATCATTCATCATCTCTTATGCCTATTCTCAAACTGGGCTCATTTGAAACTGTGCTGAGTGGAGACACTTTAGATGAAGTTCCTATTGTGCAGCTGTCCTTCCCTCACCCGCTCTTGAGTTTTTCCACTTGCAAGAGACTAAAGAACCATGGCATTGCCAGGAGCAAAAACCCAGAGGAACCCAGGACAGGCATCCCAGCTGATGAGAGTCCCTATGGCTCTGTGGAGCACCCTGTAAATCTGCTAGCTTGGGTTGTGAAACTCCCTGGCAGGTCTGCTCAGCTGGGGCAGAGCACACTCTGGCGTAGCTAACCGTGCTTTTGGTTGCAGTGATGGCTTCCGCAGAGCTAACTGAAGCATCTCTGCAGGCCACCTCTGGGGTTTACTCACTGTGGTTACCAGCTTGGATGAGTCTGTGCTCATTGTGTACACCAGTCAAACCACTGGTTCATTGAAGGATTGAGTGAAAAATGTAACCAAATGTTGAACAATAGTCACTGAGTAGTAACAGATGTGACCAGAGCAGTCAAGTGTTCTTGAGGCCTTGCCTTGGCATGCAGCAGATTTTGGACTACAATATGGCTAAACACAGTCCTGCATTTTTATTTTCTGTATCATGGGAATGTGTTACACACTTGAAGGAGAACAGAATAAATGACAATTATAAATGTGTTATAAATTCTAACCTGACAAGAGAAACTTGATTTTGAAAATATGCTACAATGCTTTTTTGCACGTTTCACCTACATTTGGTTTATCTTCAGCAGAATGGTTGGATGCTCGCACCTTGGTACTGTACTTACTAAACAGTATGCCTTGGAGTTCTACTTGGGTACTTTTCTTCATGTGGGCACATTTTAGAAAGCAGGAGACCAAAGGTGTCATCTCAAGAGGTACCCTTAGACACTCCACTGGAGCACACTCCCTGCTGGGACAACGCTTTTTTGGAAACAGGAAATTTAAAGACAGAGAGGGGAGGTTTCCTTCCAGTTAAGACCTTTATGCAGGTTTGGGGAGTGATGTTATTGTTGAACACTGACATTAAGCTTGGCCCTGGGAGGGCAAGTGGCACTCTGAAAAGATTCATACCTTTCATTTGTGCGTTTGTGCAAATGTTCATGTGCGAAAATAGAAGGAAGTGAAGCAGTCACCTTTTCTCACACGTTCACTGTGGATATTCAGCACTTTGGGTGGCTGTCAAATGCACAGTGGAGATTACTTACTTCACAGTGGCAGTAAATAAAAAAAAAAAAACCACCATAAAAATCACTGATGTCCAGAGTTGATCAGTCATTTCTAAACCAGTTTTCATCTGGCAAAAGTATGTGCAATGTGAGAATGGCAGCCTGCACACTCCTTATCTTGCTGTTTGTCTAGTGATGCAAGGGGCAGAGACGTACCTCTAACACAAATAAAATGAGATTAGAACCTAGAGGGCTTTGTGCATTGACAAATATTTGGAAAGACAGTAAGTACTAAGAACATTGTTGGCTAGTAATGTTTCAAGTCCCTGTTAGGAAAATGGGTTGGTAATATGGACATTTTCTACCTAGATCTATGCCAGAGGCATAAAAGACACAGGAAGAGCAGTAAGAGACATTTTCTGTATCAGAAATAGTGAAAGACCCAGCCCATGGGTCTGCCCATGTCTCCTGCAGACTTCAGGCATTGCGGATTACAAAAAGATGCTGAGAATGCAGGAGGGAATCGTTTGGCTGTTCTGGGCCACAGATCTTCTCCCTAGGTTACTGAAAATCAGAGTTGTTCTGACAGACTGCTGGCATGTCCTCTGACACAGTGCTTGGAAACATGGGATGCTCAAAAATCAAACCAGCTCAAAGTACAAGGCACCATATTCCTGATTTCTTGACTGTCTGACCATGCCCTGTTGCATTCACTGGGTGTGAGTAAAGTTAAATTATGAAATCCAGTTAGCACTTTTTTTTTTTTTGCTAAGAAATAAGAAGTAGGGAAGGATAAATACTTTCATTCACTATTTAAAGTTCGGAACAAATAGAGTAATCCAATGCATTAGTGGAACATCTCTCTGAAATCATGGTTATAGAACACTAGAGAAAACATCAATATTGCACAACTTAAGTTTATCTTATTAGTGCCAGAAACCTTTTCATAATGCCCTTATGTAATGGTTTCCTGGTTTACTGCTTGTGTTTTAAACAAACCTATGCATTTAAAACATGCAATTACCAGCTTCAAAATCCGTATTATTTTTTAATAATAAGTAAGGCACATAAAGCCCCTTATGTAAAGAACAGACAAGAAGTCAGTTGTTACCTTACTCCCAGCCATTTAATTTCTGGGTATATTATCTTTTGCGTTTTATAAATTTGACCGTAAGAAAATCTTTGCACTTTGAGAGGGCAGGGATGTCACTACTGTTAATGCCATTTCTGGCAACAAGAACTATACTATACAGTCTCATGCTAAGCTGTTTTTCTCTCCTGCAAATCTCCACCTTGTACCCTGTGGTGATACCCTGAATATAAATGAAGGCTGCAAACACCAAGCAGGTGGGGTAATTTGGAGAAATGACTGCAATACCTGGCAACGCTGCTTGTCATTCAGACTGAAATACCGCATAGGTACCTTTTCATAGAGGGCCCTTTTCAATTAAAAAAAAATAAATAAAATGTCAATGCTTGAAATAATTGTATTAGATATTAAAAAGCTGACACGAATATTGTGCTCGGTGCTAAAATCATTTGTCTCCTGCAGATTTTGTGTTTGAAAAGTAATTCTTGTCTCCCTTTTCAGAGGCCATCAGGCTGAGCAATATTTAGTTACCCAGAAACTGCACAAGATTTGATATTTATTTAATTGGCAAGATTAGACTGAGACAGCTTGATGCTGTTGAGTTTCTGAAAATTTATTTATTAACACTATTAAAGAGACAAAAATGCCTGGATGTCTGTAGGCATTCCAGCAAGTTTGTAGCAATGCAACAGACAAAGTGAAATCCGAAAGGCGGTGCTAACAAGTTTGTTTTCAAGGGGCAGATCAGGTGGCTGGATGCCATGTCTCCTGGGAGTTGTGGGAAGCCCAACCAAAGCCCTGTAGAACAGAAGCAGGTCCTAATTGGCTTCTGTAGACCATCACTCAGTGGATCACCAAGCCTAGATGGTATCAGGTTCGGAGAGCACCAGGCTTATATATGCTCCATGGTAAACAGCCTTGGAACATATCAAGAGGGAGGGGTATCAGAGGAGCTCCTCTGTGACCACGGCTGTGGAAACAGGGGATTTCTCACAGACTGGTCCCTCCTCATTGAGACGTGGATGACACAAATCTTTGCCAAAGCCTAGGCAGCAGCCAGATCCTTGCAGACTCCACGGAGCTGTTGTCTGATGCTCCCTATGAACTGCCCTAATCACTGGTGTTATGTGATATTAGTTCCTTGAAGGTTTTAAGATCTAGCACACATATAGAATTACTTTTCTTTCCATGTTTCATATTTTGTTCTGTGATGTGAGAAAACCACCCAACTAAACCACCACTACTTTCCTGTTTCAATGGATTCAAGTTAGAGTCTTCGTGTTTGTGTATTTTTACTTGAGGTATTCATTCCACCTAGAGATAATATCTTTTCTTTGTTGCTAGGACTTTCCAGGCTGATCTACCTTCAGGAAAGTCGAGCTGTCCTGATTGAATGCCAGAAAATGTCCTTTAATTTCATGGATCACTTAAGCTTATGTTCAGGCGTGACATGATCCAGTACCCAGAATTTCAGAGACTGACCTTGCCCATCAGAAAATATACAAGTAAAAAAATGTAGCCAGAGACACACAGACCCGAGGGAAGGACTGGCTGTGGCAGTAATGTGTCTGCTGGATGCTCGGATGCACCCTGTGCATGGGCTCTGCTCAGTGACCTTATCCACAGCCACATATGCCAGTTGGGAAACTGCTCTCCTAGCACAGTGGTGCAATTTTGGTTTGTACATAATAAATATTTTCCAAAAAGGAGCTTAAATTGAAACTGATTCAACAAAGCCTGCCTAGAAAAAGCTGTTTAATGTCCCTGGGAACTGTTGGGATCCTTGGACATCTATAAATTAACTTATAATAGAATCATAGAATGAATCATAGAATGGCTCTGGTTGGAAGAGACCTTAAAGACGATTGAGTTCCAACCCCCCTGCCATGGGCAGGGACACCTCCCACTAGACCAAGTTGCTCAAAGCCCCATCCAGCCTGGCCTTGAACACCTCCAGGTCCTAATCTAATTCCCTGCTCTTTCAGTTGAAAACCATCGTCCCTCATCCTATCTCTACACTCCCTCACAAAAGGATTTAGGTAGACGTATTCAGATACTTTAGAGCACAAGAATGTGACTGCATGGGGATGCTGAAACTCCTGAGTAAGTGCTGGCTGAGGCTGTTGTGGGCAAGCAGGGACTGTGGGGCCACAGAGAAATAGGCTTGCTCCCCAGGGCAGCACAATCCACAGTCGCAGTATTGTGCCTCAGTGAGCAGTTACCCTGCTAGGTATTTTAGGGGAAGTTCACATAGATTCAGCCTCAGCATCTGTGCTGTGACTGTCTGTATCCTTTACATCATCTCTGGCCCTTCAGGAGATCTACTCTTGTCTGTCTGTTCCACCTCATCCGCTCCTGTCCTGTGGTGGTATTTCTCTGCTGCCTTCAGTCCCTTAGGCATCCCCATGGGACATAAAAAGAGATGCTCTACCAGCTTTCAATCCTGGGTAATTTTCACCAGGTGTAATTACAGCCTGAGATCTCTCCATTCCCACTGAAATTTCATTTCGAAATTGTCTGTCGCTGCTTCCTATTAGAGAAGCCATCTCCCTTCACTCGGGTGATTGCACTTCAGAAGTGAGTAAAGTGATTTCTAAATGCAGCTCAAAATTGCTTTCAGCTGAGGGTTACTCTGGCTTTTATTTTCGGGCAGAACGCAGTAAAATTGTTAGTCAACAAAGGAGATGGAAATTGAAGCTTTATGTTTTCACATTGGAGAGGAGTCTGGCTGATGAGGGGAGAGGTAAAATAATTCCTTCTTCTTTGAAAGCTGACCTTTCCTCCGGCAAGGTAAATCCATTTACAGTAACTGTGCTGATTTCATTGCAGTACCACTGGGAGCACTCTAAATCCATAAAATAAATTAGCATAAACACAAAGCACACATGATAGTTATACGGAAAACTGTTCCAAGTTCTTTCTGTGCAATATTAATATGTTATTTATCAAAGCTGTGAGTGAAGGCTCACAAGTGAGGGATGAATGTATTGGGCGACATATGACTTGTGACAGCAAAAGAATAAACATTGCTGCTTACTGCTAGGAGGGTGTCTCTTTGCAGAAGGCTCAGTAAAAGAAGAATTTCTGCTCCCTGTCCATCACCGAGGTTAACTGGGATCCTACTACATGAGCTTTGTGGAAACATATTTTCTCTTTTTCTGTCATCTGCTGTTGGGATAGTTTTGGACATAATGGTGCAATTTTAAACTTTTAATTTCCTACTGACAAATTGATTATAATCATCTCAATAGACAAGAACATCCAACATTTGCAAAGATGTGTAAGTGCATTGGATGATAACAAATAACTAATAACAAAAAATGGGTATGTATGAAAAAAAAAGCGATAAATGACCACGTCTGCGAGTTACTTTCTAGTCCAATGTTATGGTTATCTCTTAATCAGAAATCACATAAAAGGTGATTTTAGCTTTAAGCTGTTTAAAAATGTATTTGTTGATTAAGTCAGACAAGGCTTGAATTTTAATTGCCATCACTGAGTGAATGTATAATTAACACAGTGTGCAACTAAGGTACAGCCTAATTATTTGTTCTTATAGTTCATTTAGGAAGCCTGTTATTGATACTAGTTACCAAGATAATGGCTGAGACCATCACAAATATTTGTACTAAACATCAGAATCACTCATAATCAAGTAAAGTAATTATAATTCATATTATAATTAGTAATACTTTGTCTCCTCTAATGATATTAGTGATGGATTCTGTGGGAATATTAGCCGACAAAACTGGACATTTAGTGAGTCTGTTCAGGATCAGTTAAGTCCCATATGAAATGCCGGCTTTTGGATTCATTTGTCAGAGAAACTGGCTCCTTCCTTTCATTTCCACCTCAGCCCATGGTTGTGATCAACGGCAATTTTGAGTTAATGGAGACATTTACATGCACGTACTGAAGGTAGCTCCTGCTGACACTATTAAAGTCTCCTGGGGGGAGGAGGAGTGGGAGCAGTTGGCATCAGCTAATTAGAGATGCTTGTTATATGTGCTGCATGTAGAAATGCGATGTTGCCCACACTTAGCACACAGTCAGCCTCCGGCCAAGCAGACCGGCCGGGCTCCCGTCAGGAAGCAAGTGCATACTCAGCAGCACCTTTTAGCTCAACACAATTCGCCCCGCAGGTCCCCTGTGTGCTCTCCAGCTTAGGAAGGTGTCAGGCTGACTGGCTGAGAAACCTTTCGGATTGCAAGGTGCTTAATGATCGGGCTGGTTTTAAGAGTAAAGCAGAGCTGGTGCTGAGAGAAAGAACCCCACCCTACTTCCAAATACTGGGCTCTAAGAAAAGGGGAGAAAATCCTCTACGTCAGTGTTTTTGTCCAGAGATGGCTTCCCTCATAAGAAGCAGTGACAGACAATTTCAAAATGAAGTTTCAGTGAGAATGCAGAGATCTCAGGCTGTAATTACACCTGGTGAAAATTACCCAGGATTGAAAGCTGGTAGAGCATCTCTTTTTATGTCCCATGGGGATGCCTAAGGGACTGAAGGCAGCAGAGAATTCCCAAATCCAAAATGGCCCAATACATTTTGGTTGCAGATTTTTCTAGGAAATCTGAGTTGAATTCCTCACTTTGTATCAGCTATGGGAAGGGAGTGCAATTTTTGCAGCCACTGAATAAATCAGTGTACCTGCAGGAACAACTCCTGGTCCAACCCAAGTGGTTGTAAAATGAATGGTCCAGGCTAATGTAGAAGAGACCTGACTCTGTTTCATTTGTAAAGCATTTGTCTTTGAACTCTCTAATTAAATGAAAAGGATTTGATATGTCAACAGAAGGGCAGATGCACGTTAACATTTCAGAAGGTAATTAAGGGAGCTATCAAGAGGAAGATATTTTAACAGAAACATTTGGAGGTAATGTATCATTGGAATAATGGTTCTGCTAAATATTGGGAATTATTTCTCCAGGAGTAAGAGATAATTGGACCAGCACATACACATTACCAAGTGCACAGAGAAAGCCAATTAGCTGATTGCCAGCCTGCTAACAGAATCAATGTTATCTTATTCATACATTTGCTCCTTGGTTAACATTCAGGGAGAAGAAAATGGAAATGATCCCATTAAAATCCTCAGTTTGCATTCAGGTGTAGCAACATCTATGCCATAAAACCTGTATGTATCAGCCATCCATGCTACACAAGTCTTGTCAGTGCTCCTCAGGGGCTAAATGTTTTGGCGTTTTATTTCTGCCATAAATCTGCAGAGGAAACATCATTAAAACTAGCTATTTGTGTAGTCATTTATTACTGTGAACCTGATAGATTGCTCAGCACAATCATAGCTTATTTGGACACATTTGGTATCACTTATCACACAGTCTTTGGCTTCCTCAGCAAAACCAACAAATTAACATTTAAAATTTCAACATTGCAATGGGGACATTAGTGTTCCTCTCTCTAAGGAGTTTCCTAATGGAGTCAGCTGCACAGAATACAGGAAGCTGGTGGGGAAAGCTGGGACATGCATTTAGGAGGCAATGAGGTTCCCTGGGATAACAAGTCTCATATAAGTGTCCATCCTATGGTAAAGCAAAGCTTGCTTTTCAGTGAGAATGGGGGATTTAACACTTAGCATGCACACAGTTGCCACACAGAGCTAGTTAATACACTGTAAATCCACAGGCTACATTAGCTTCATAGTAGCTGAGTGTTACCCCATTCAATGGGCAAAACTCAATATCACGATGGCTCATACCCATCATCTTACCTTCCGGGCAGAATTCACCTTGCACATGGTGAATCCCACTGAGTTTGGCTTTCTGGAGTTGGTGAACAGTATTAGTACCTGCTGGTCTTCATTGTGTTCTTCACTGCTGGTACAGGAGCCAGTCCTGCTGCCCCATCTGTGCCAGCTGTGGTGATGCTGCCACTGGGCAGGTGCTTGGGTGAAGCAGGGCGAGATGCTGCACGGCCAATATATAGTTTGTAGCTGTAGGAGTGAGGTGCTGTGAGGGTGGCTGGGTGAGGGACAATATGGGAGGAGAGAGTATAACAATGGCATTGGCTTTGGCATTTTGATTGGAGGAGTAGCATGGTTTTGGAGAAAATTCCCTGACGGGCCTGCCAGCTGTGCACTGGTTCATTTTGTGGTGTGGATCTGTTGTGATTGCAGCTTCTCCAAGAGAAGACAGCCCTAGAGGCTTCACCTGAGGTACAAACCAGCCCCTGACAGAAGAATAAGGGTCCAGAGACATGACAGGTCCCACACCTATGCCTGGCAGGAGTGTTTGTTCCAGCGCAGCACAGGAAATACCATCTGAATTTAAACTCCCAGATTCCAAACACTGGAAGAGTGAAGAAACTGCCACTGACTGCTTCAATTTCCTGGTCTGCATTACTGGCTAATGAGGGAGTAGCCAGTGAATGCTAGGGACAGTGACTGCAAGAACTGGCTTTAGGAAAATAGTTTTTAAGTGCAGAGAGGTACACAGCAGAGAAAGAGGGCAGAATTTCATAGGAGGGCTGAGCAGGGAGGGACCTCACAGGCTCTGGGTTCTGGGTGAAGGGGAGGGGAGTAGAAATGAGTTAGTGACCTGTTTGATGAAGGATATGTGCCGGCTGTGTGGCCTTGGGCTGCGACTGTCTTCCTGGAGGGTGACCGTCGCCTTTGGTAGCTCTGTGCCCTGACTCACCCGCTTTCTGCTCTGGCAAAAGCCAGCAGTCGTGAGATCTCGCCTATTCGCCCCCGCACCGTGTCACCAAGGGGGCAGATCCCGTGGGCTTTCATCTCTCAGGGAGTTATGGTTTTTTTGGCCTGCAGAAACAAAGAGGTGGGTAACAGAGGGTGCATTTTAATGACTGAAAAGTTGAGGCTGCTCAGCACTCGCCCAGGAGCTCTCAAATTAGAGGCAGTTCTAAGCCCAGGCAAGCAGGCAGAGCTGCCTGTGCAGGAGCAGAGCAATGGCTGTAGACTCGCTGGCTTCTTGGCTACAGCTGCCATCGTGTTACTGTCTCGGCCAGCAGCTCCCAAGTGGTACTGCTGATCAAGCACTAGGTAGTAACAGCAAATAAATTAGCAAATTATCTCATCAGAAGTCTCCTGCCTCTATTTTGCACATGAAACCTGTCATCAAGTATTTTACAATTTCCTGTTAGCCCAAACAAGAAACATTTGAAATAAAACTAGTGGTTTGCACCTCTTTTAATTCACTACACACGTTACAAAACTTAATTATACAACTTAAAACTTGCAGAAATTAGATAATCTGTCATGGATTTTGATTTCAATGCTTAGGGTAAAAATCAAAGAGCAAATTGCCATTTGAGGTAAAAATGACATTCCTACTTTAACACGTATTTGCTGAGGAAGTCAGTACAATATAAAAACATAAAGTTTTAATTATAATTGCATAAAACCCAGGGCCAGAACCTCCAGTGGAGATACTTGGCCTGCTGGGAAAAAGAGGAGTGTACCCACAGAAGATATTTCATTTGCCATCACACATTTCCTATAGTGTTTCCCAGAGATTCAGGGTAATGTAAACCTGCATTTACCTGATGGTAAAAGGGGAAATAAGGAAAAGAAATAGCTCCTGCTTTAGGTCCAAGTGTCTCTTTCCAAGACTCTGCTCTTGGATCTGCCCTCAATTCCCATCCTGTGGTTACTTTAATATGAGACTTTGTTTAAACAAAAGACTTTACAGCAGGAGACCAGGCCTCCCCAGTGCTTGGGTAGAAACTGATGATTTAGAGTAAATTAGGTAGTGGCAGGCCGAGCCAGCAACTCTTATAAGTAAAGACAGGCTTGCAGAGAAATACTTCGACTACTGCTGTGGGGACATTCTGACAAATCTATGGGAAAGAGCGTTAAACAGGGTTTTGCAAAGATCCTGGAATACAGAAGAGAAAATACATATCTGCATATAATCTAATCAGCATTTATTGCTGTTTTTTTCCCAGGATGGTGCTCTTTTTCTGAAATAGAGAGTCCCTTGGTTTCATACAGTCTGAGAGGAGTTTCCAGGAGAGCAGCCAGGCTGTGGGGGAGCCTGGAGCCAGGGGTCTGCATGGTGGCAGAGACCTTAGGTGTGTTGAATGCTGTTCCTTTGACAGCCACCACCTACTCAGCTGAAAGGTTATATACATTTTCCCAGCTCTCTCAGCTTTTCCCCATAGGAGAGATGCCCTGGTACCTCCATCATCTTTGTGGTCCTTCTCAATGTCTTCTTCCCAAGTACTACAATATTGTCTGCCTCTGCCTTGGAGTAATTTTCATGATATTTAAAGCTTCCCCCAGAAACTCCTTTGACTCTTGTGCTGTGCCTGCTATGTGAAGCATCCCCTTGCTCTGCTGAAATACCTGGTTCCTCAGATTCTCAGCTCTGTTGTTTTGGACCCTTTCTTCCTTATATCTAGTCTGAATCTACCCTCTTTTATTTTAAAATGTTTACCCTTTGTCCTGTCGCTTTAGGCCCTATTAAAAAGTCTGTCTCTGTCCTTCTTATAAGCCACCCTTAAGTATTGAAGGGGTGCTATAATGTCTCCTCAGGGCTATCTCTTCCCCAGGTTATTAATTTCTTCTCTACATCTTGTCACTTCTTTACATCGTTTATGCCTTCCCAATAATAAATCTGTCACTGTGATGTCTGCAGGACTGTACATAGAGGACAAAGAGAACAGTTTCCTTAGCTCCCTTGCTATGTTTGCGTGGATGAACACATCCATCACTTTGCAAAAGAAGTTCCTGAACTGCTCTCAGAAGCTCTTTGCCTCAGCAACAAAATGTACCCATCTGTCCCCTCTGCTGTGAGCCCCAGGGTCTGGACACAGGCTTGTTATCCCAGAGCAGTAACTGCACTAAACTGCCATGGCTTTAGTGACATAGCATAAAAGCTCTAATAGCAAGATCTGCTATAATATTTTAAATATGTGTTTTTTTTCTTTACAGGCAGGCATCTGGAGTGAGGGATATGGGTGGTTTTCTGTCTCATTTCATGCAAGACATCAGATTTTGCTTGTGAATCATGCATTCCTCTTCCAGGGATTTATTGCACTCTGTGCAGTCCCTGGATGTGTTTCTGGAAAGCGTAATTGGTGAATGCCATGAGCCCTGAGATTATAAAGCAAAATTATTTCTAGCTGACCAAAAGAGTCAGTAGACTTCTTTGCTCTGAAGCCCAGCAGGAGGCCCAACAACAACTTCTTTCAGCCTAGAAAGCTGGCTCTGACTCTGGGCAAATTGATTTTATGAACAAATAGCAAGTCAGTAAAGCATTAAGTCAGAAGCATCAATAACCATTGAGGACAACAGGATTGGTGGGCCAACATTTCCTTGCCTCTGACCTGCAGAGCCCTGAGATCTTCACTGGTGTGGCGGAGCCATTCATAAATTATTCTGTTCGTACAATGTTGCAAAATGGCTAAGAAATGCTTTAAAACTGTTCAGAGAATAGAGAAAGCTGAAAATTTGTTGCTTGCAAATGATATACGTAGAATGTTTTCCCATTAGTTACAGGCTGCTTACAGATGGGGTGGAATGTTCCTCATTAAAAGCCAGAAAATATTGGAAGGTGTCTGAAAAGTAATTGTCCTGTTTAAAACTCCCAGTGTGCTCTGTGGCTTCTATTTTAGCAGAATGATTATAATGAGAAAACCCATTGTTTCTTTGAAGCAAAATATTCCTTGATCAATATTCCACAATGTCTCTGGTAGAATAAATTAAAAAAAAATATTACAAAGTGCAAAAATAAAATAATAAAGAAAAAGAAAACAAGCATTTTTGGCTAGGAGAAGAATTGAGAGAGCTTTCCTACAGCACCCAAGCCCAACGTGCTGTACCTATGGCATGTTGGCATGTTCTCAGCTCTGATTCAGTTTAGACACAGCTCTGGGACAAATGGTTTCACTTTCCTGTGCTTCAGTGTCTGCATCTGAAGCTGATGGGACAATGATGATGAGCTCTTCCAGAGCTTCCTGAGCCCTCCAACTGAAAGGTTAAAGCTGTTTTTTTGCTATTCCTACTAATACTCTTGTTATGGAGGGAAGAATTTTTGCCGATGCAGCACTAGGCCAAGTGTGTTTAGGGCTGTTCAGTTCTCACTGGGTCAGTGGCTGAGAACCTGGGCTCACACTCTTAGACTTAGCTCTTCATTAGTGCAGCTTGCCTGATGCAGGCCTGAAAGGGCAGTGACAAGTTTTCCTAAAGCTAGAGCTGGACTACCCCCAGCACAGCTGCCCTCTGTCACAGCTGTAGAGCCTGTGAGCCCTGTCCCTGCTGGACTTTTCACTGGCAGATAACCTGGTGGCTGGTAATCAGGGGCAGGTGAGAGAAGCTTCAACTCTGCTCTGCTTGCCTCCGGGTCCAGCACCAGCTTTGGGAGCCACTTCTGGAGATACAGAGGATGTGCAGAGTAGCTGTCAGCTGTTCAGCCCACATCCTCAGCACAGAGAGAAATTCTGTCTTGAGTTTTGTTACCAAGGAGTCATAGGAAGAACCGTGTGGAAAAGGACTCCCAAGGTCAGAGTCTGACTCACTGTTGATATCAAAATATAAACTACCCAGCACATCTGGCTCTGCAGGGAGCAGAGCATCCTTACCAGCGCGCCCAGCATCGGAAAATCCCAGCAGAGCCAGAAAGATGCATAACATGTTGCTAGGTTGGGCCTAATGTGTGATAATGGGACATTAAGAGAAAAGACATGACAGTGTAGCTTATTTACAAAGCAAAGTAGAAAAGATGAATATTTCTGTGCAGCAGATACATATTCACACATATATAATATGGAAGTATACAGCTGATAACTAGAAATCTGTGTATGTGTACATTTACTCAGTACAGCTAAATGTTAGTAACATCAATACTAAACACCATTTCTGCACTAAAAAAATCCCAACAGAAGCACTTTTCTAGTTGGCTGTGAGACAGAATCAGCTAATGTCCTGCTGGGTTTGGACAGCCTAAATATAACTCAAAAGACGCTTCTCCTGTTTGGTTGTCAAACGTCCTCTGAATAAGAGTACCCTGAAGAAAGGGGTTTCTGTGCTCTCAACATGGGGTCTGTTTCCCGGGGACATAAATGGGAAAGCAGCCTTGGAGAATGTGAGTCATCTGGTTTGTCAGGCTGCAACCGTTAGGCAGAGAGCAGGCAGATGGAGATGCTAATGGGATCCGGGCTAAAGAGACATTTAAAAATGAGACTGTGTCTCCTCTTTCTCGTCTTTGGTCATTGAGTTAAGGTAAGTTCCTTGTCAGTGGGTAGGACACGAACCTCTTCCTTTCCATTCCGCAAGGCAGTGTTTGCTATGTGCCTGCGTCAGTTATCTAGCCCCCTTCAGCCAAGGCTAAGCTGCACTTGCTCTGCTGACTTTGTCAGTGAAACTCTGTGTCTGGGTCACCATCCTGCCCTAAGCGAGCAGTCAGGAGGTTAACACTTAGGGCTGGGTGCCTGATGTCCGCAGCCTCTGGTCTGTGGAAGAGGAAGGTGCTCCTGTAACACAGCAGGTAAAGATGAGTGAAGTGGGTGTTCTCAGAGTTTAGCGTGTTCCAGGGATGAGGAAAGTTAAATACTTTACTTTTCATTGAGTTGGTCCAGTCAAGTCTGATGTTGATTTCTACCAGGGCACCAACAGATCCTAAATGAATAGAATGATGAGCCTGACAGTATGATCACACAGACTTGAGTCCTGCTCTTGAATGAACAGGGGACATGTGGACCTTAGTGGACAACCCTTCCTAGGAAACACTACCCTCACTAGACTGGGACATGTACCTGCCTGAGAACCTAGCCTTGATTTTCTGCATAATGAATTTTCTTCACGGTGAGGTTGGTGGAACGCTGGAAGGGACTGTCCAGGGAGGTTGTGGAGTCTCCTTCTCTGGAGATATTCAAAACTCGCCTGGATGTGTTCCTGTGTGATCTAGGTGTTCCTGCTCCAGCAAGGGGATTGGACTAGATGATCTTTCAAGGTCCCTTCCAATCCCTGATATTCTGTGATTCTGTGAAAAATGTCTCTAGATATTGAATGTTGCTATTTTCAGCGTGCCACACAAAGTTCAGACCCTTAGTTTTCAGAGGCAGCATGCTTTGCCTGACACTGGTATATATGGATATTGGTGCAGCACTTTAGGCACAGACCCGTAGGGCTGGCATATTGCTCAATGTGGTACCAAGTGGAGAGCGAACAGGCAGCCCTGAGGATTTCCCCATCCATTTGTAACATTATCAGATGAGCTGCTGCAACCATGAAGGAACTCACCATGCTGCCATCTGGCAGTTGAAAGTACGGTGGCCTAAGGGAGTTACTTCTTGTCAAATCTGGCCTTGGGGTCCTATTCTTTCACTCTGCTTGTATTAAGAGGTTCCTGCTTTTCTTAAGGCATTTTTCCATATTTTTTCTAATTACTTATTGGTGTTTAACGAGTACTGAACTATAACGGTTTTAATCTGCCCCAAAAATTAATTCTAACTATAGCCCTCATCCAAGTGAATAGGATGTCCTGGGGCATTCATCTCACCTCCAAACTCCTTATGTGCCATTGTTTTCAGGTGACTTGCAATGGAAGGCAGTTACCCCTCCGGCCAGGCAGAGACCTTGCTCACAGTCCTGTCATGGGTGATCCTCCTCTTCACAGCTGCCCCGCTGCAGAACAGCTTCATCCTGTACCTGAGACAGGAGGAGGCCCTGGCCATGCGGATTTGTTATCTTAAAAAGCCCCACCAGTTTATCAGCCAGGCGAGCAGTGATGCTGAACACCCTGCAGCTTGTCATCGAGTGAGTTAGAAGAGGGGTGATCAACCTACGACCCTGGAGCCACAGGAAGTGTATAAACCAAATTCCTGCTCAGATCCCTTGAGCCTACAGGAGAGATCAGAGGGTGTAGCAACAGGACAAGGGGTAACAGTTTTAAACTCTGAGAGGGGAGATTTAGACTAGATATTAGGAGGAAAATCTTTACTGTGAGGGTGGTGAGACAGTGGAACAGGTTGCCCAGACAAGCTGTGGATACCCCATCCCTGGAAGTGTTCAAGGCCAGGCTGGATGGGGCTTTGAGCAACCTGCTCTAGTGGGAGGTGTCCCTGCCCGTGGCAGGGGGTAGGAACTTGATGATCTTTAAGGTCCCTTCCAACACGAACCATTCTATGATTCATCCCACGGCTGCCTCACAAAGACAGCTCTTCTGGGGTGTACCACTGATGTCCTCAGGGCTGGCAGGAGACAAGCCAGCAGGAGCCATTGTGGCCATCATCTCCCAGATCCTTGGCCTGAGCTCTGTGTCTCCCATCAGCCCCATGCCACCCTGTGCCAAGACCTTTGAGTGTTAAGAGACAGGCCCTTCAGCTGTCCCCAACGCCCCCTGCCCTGCCTACGGTACGTGTCCTGTGGCTTGCTGCCTTTTCAGGCCACAAAGATGGGGCAGAACTGAAGTAATATAGCAGGGAGAATGGTGACTTTATGTGTCCCATCTACTGGTTATAACAAAATCCCACTTGAATGTAACTAAGCTAGGAAGTAGTACACATTAAACTATTCAGAATAATAGGTATTTATTTTCAGTGCTATTTTCATTAAATATTGGTATAATATATCCATGTCTGAGGTAATAAATTAAAAATAAATTCAAGATTTCAGTCCCATATTTGTGCTGCATATTTTTTCTACCATTTTAAGTAATTTTGAAGCAAACACACATAGTCCATAATTCTGGATGCAGCTAGGAATAATATTTTAGCACAAGTCACTTTTTGTTTCACTATAATTTTGCTGAGAATGGTTATTGCATGACACACTTTTAATAGATGTTTTAGTTCTAGTAGATTTTTCTATTAAATCACACATACCGTAGTTATAGGAAGATGGGCATGAAGATGTGCTTTGAGCCAAGGAAGGCAAGTATTGAATCAGAGTGATAGCACATACCGCAGGATTATTGTCTGCCTGTGCTAGAGCCCAGATCCAGCAAAGCCATTTCAGAGTGTGCTTAGCTTTAGACCTATGAGTCGTTTCAGTGCCATCCATGGCCTTAAGTGGTTGCTGAATCAAGGACTAGCCAAGCCTGCAGACCTAAATTCATAGGCTTGTTTAAGTGTGTGTTATTTGAAAACAGTTTTGCTGGTTTCATATTTTGTAAGATACTTTGTCATGACCTTCGTAAGATTTTTCGTATCAGTGAAGCACCCATGAAAGTTTCTAACCTGGTTCATAAATACACTATGAAAAAATAAGCAGCTACAATGACTCTCTTCTACAAGTTTTGTTAAAAGCAACACCTGGTTTGAAAAGTTATTAAATTAATTTTTCCCATGGTAAAATATATTTAAAAAAATAAACTCTTCATTTCATCATCTTCCATCAAACATATAAGCTTGTTAAAGGGCGAGGCATACCTCAGGTATTTTCATTTATAAATGCAAGAGATTGAGTGTATCAATCTTTCTGCACTTAAATGCTGGTGGTAGTAAGGCCCTTTCAGCTAAGTATCCATCAAGCCCAACATTAGTGAGCTAAAGAAAGAAAGAAACAAACACAAATTTTGCTTGCATATAACTTTTTCATAATCCTGAATTGAAAAAAAACCCTCTCTGCTTAGAAAAAAACCTCTTATTTAACGGCTGCCATTAAAAAAGTACACCTCACCTCCATGTTGTTTCAACTTTAATCTGTGATTTTGAATGCAAAGGATTTAAACACTCACTAACATTACTGTGGCATGCCATCAGGCTCTTAATGGTCATAAATTGTGCTATTCCCCATTTAAATAAGGAAGCTATAGTTTAGAGCTAGAGCTAATAGTTGTCTTGGTGTTAAAGGTCTACTTCCACCAGATTTTTCTTTATTCTGTTTTGCAAATGACTGACAGTGCTCATGATGTGATCCTTAAAAACCGTTTGGTGTTATTACCAAAAGCTATATAGTCTGTGTGAAAACTGTCCATGCTCATGCAGTGATTTGCATCGTTGAGGGGACCACGGTCAGCACTGTGCTGGTCTCAGGCCTGGCCACCAAGGCACAGCTGTGCAGCCCGGGATCTTCAGTACTCCACCGAGCTCACTATTGCCATTGGCTCATCGAATGTCGCCAACCTTATCTGCTTTGGGGTAGGGATGGAGAGAATTTCCCTGGTGTCAGTTGGTGAGTGAATCCCATTGTCTATCATGTTTGAAACTTCCTCCTCGTGATCCTCGTACAGTGTGTTGATGTGCAGCAAAGGGTGGGCTGGGTTGCAGTTCAGTGCAGGCGTCGGCTCGGGCTTGACTTGGTTCAAAGTCATACTGGTGGCAGCAGTGGTTGTGGCTATGTGGTTGTGGTTACACGTGACAAAAGTCCCGGCAGCAGGCACAGTTCTGCATGTCTCAGATGAGTACAGGATCTCTTTTGCAGGATGAGGGGTGTCTAAAAGAAAACAAAGCAGCCAGTTAAAAAGCCAGGTAGCCTGTCACCCTTCTGGAGAGGAGCGTCCTGAACCAACAGAAGTCATTGGCAGCTTTGCCACTGATTTCAGTGGGAGAAGGAGTGGATCCAAAAATGATTTTCTTGGGATCCTTTGAGAAATCCAACAGGACTGTTTCAAAACAACAGGATCGTAAGCTCAGGGAAAGAGGGCAAACAACAAATGGGTTTTGTGAATCTGACTCTTTTTTATGCATGCTCATGCTTCCTTACATGAATGGTGTTTTTGTAAAATGAACAAAAACCAACTGAAAAGTATCTTTTATTCTCCTCTACAGTCTGGCAGGTGTTTTATACGTGTTATGATTTAATGTTTTGACAAATGTTATGAATGTTGAAATCCACAGGATGGAATACAATTGCACTGATATTGTCAATGGGAAAAAATAGTGGTTACACATTGTAAGCCACTTGTCTTTAGAGAGAACTCAGCAATTTGACATTAACTGATGTCTCTTTCCAGAAATTTTAAGTCTACCTTACCTGATGGACTGCAGTGTAGGTCTAACTCAAAAGCAAAGCTGTAAATTTTTAATGGGAATGGGGGGTAACAGAGCCCCAAAACTACAATAATTAGTTTTTACCCTTAAAATATTCAAGCACTAATTTAGAAGAAAGTAATTGAGACCAGAAAACTCCAGTAGTTTTGAGGAATTGAAATCAGAGCAGGTGACTGGATCAGGAATGCTGTAGAATAGCTTACATGCACATTGGGAAGCTGGAGGGCTCTAAGGAGCATAGGGATTTGGAAGTGACAGAAACTTTTATACCTCAAATCACTTCTTTGCTGGGCAGTGGGGTGACGGTAGCTGTCAGTCTGTCGAAGCCCAGGGGGAGGTCTTAGCTTGTAATGAGATGAGAGCCATTGCTTTAAGTACGTACAAATCTTGCTGTAACTTCAACTGCACAGTGCTTCTTTCTTATCTCAGTAGCTTACAAACATAAACAAAACATCTATCTATCTATCTATCTACTGATCTATCACTTTTCTTAGTACTCACATGGCTTTCCACATCATTCTAGCACCTAACAATTATTGACATATTGGAAAGACTCCTTTGAGGTTAGACAGGGACAGGATTTTCAAGACAAACACAGGGAACTGAGGCACAGAAAGAGCATCTCCTGCAAAGCCACACAGGAAGGGAATGGCAGAATTTCTGAAGCTCTGACCAGCACCTGCACTTCAGGCCATCCACATGAGTGATTTGCAATGTCTTTTGCATGAACAATGATATAAATGATCTGAGTTGTGATTTCCTAGGTGACACACACATGCCGACCCCAAAGAACTGGTACTTTAAGAGATTTTTTTTCTACAGGTGGCTTAATTTGCCATTAGGACACTTTCTCACACACTCCTAAATGTCTATTACTGGCCAGAGTACTGGTCTTTTCCCACGGTAGTTTCCATAGACAGGTTTGAAACATTCCAGGTGCTGGTGGAGCAGGAAGGGCTATCATGGAGGCCAAACCCTCCTTGTTTCCTTGGCAAGGCATGACCACATTGGCAATTTTGAAAATCTGCTTACATTTGAAAAATTACCTGCACCAACAGCCTGCAGGCTGTCTTGTGCAGCTCTATCTGTAATAATCCTTAACCTCCATATAACTAGTAAAGAGAGAGAACCCCTATTTCTGAGGCCTGCAACCCCTAAGATCATCAGCTATCCCAAAATCTAGCAAGGTAGGTGAAACAGTTCAGATAAGCTTTGAGTTCCTGAAGATTGCTACACACATTATGGTCTGTGGTAGTGGTACTGGCATGACGGCATACTGTACCTTTGAGAGAGGAGGTAACGTGTACTACGACATTCTCTTCCTGGTTTAGAAATCCACCCTCTTGGCTTTTAGACGTAGGCATCGAAGGGATGGCTTGAATCTCTGGCTTGGGTTTTTTGCTGCTAAGTATATAAGGGTGCACATCCAAGGAAAAGTGTCGTGTGTGTTTCTTTTCACTGCTTGTGCTTGGGATGGTGTTTTGCTCGGTTTTATGAGCGGATGATTGCTGTGAGGTTTTTGCAGCAGACTCTAATAAGGGAGCTATAAGGCTGTCCGTTGCTGTTTTCCTCCGCACAGGCTTCGGCTTGTCGGGTTTATGGTTTTCAACCTTCATAATGGCTAACTGTTCCTTGAATGGCTGAGGAAGGGGATTGGTAGTCGGGATCCATTTCATTTTCTTCCTTGGTCTCTTAATGATGAGCTGCTCATTAGCATCAATGTCCGCTGGATCAACGCTTGGGTCTATCGTTTGGATCCCTGAATCACGCATGGTTGGAGTGGCATCATGATTGGACTGGGCCAACGCTGCCAGCAGCTGGCGTACCACATTGTCATACATCAGATCGCTTTCATTTGTAATAAAATCCAGACGGTTCAATGATTTTATGTGGTCCCGATTTTCATTACAAAACATGGCCAAAATATTGATGTCACAAAACTGGGACTTCTGCCACTGTTTCTTGGTTTTTATTCCAACTTTGTTCAGTTTGTCAAATATGAAGTTGGACTTGCGAAATATGAAGAGGTGAATTAAGTTGATGAGGATTATCAAGTTCATAAAGCAGAGAAGAACGATATCTACCCCAGCAATAATCCGCTGAAGCTGGACAGACGGCAGTTTACAGTTCACTCTGATGTGCAATTTGGAGCTGCTGGTTTTGTCTGGAGGCTCTCCTAATGCACACGTAAATTCATTTTGCTTCTGCGTAGCATAGTAGGTGGATAAGTACGTAATTGGTATGATGCTTAAAAAGATGATGAACAAATGTCTCGCAAGATAAAGCTTAGCTAAAAAGTTACTCCGTCCTCTTCTTTCCAGGTATTTCTCAAACAAGTTCTGTTCAGGGCTTTTTTCCTTCTCTGCATTCTCAATGATTTCTCTCTTCTCCCTCTCGGTGATCCCCGGGCCTTTGGACTGAATCTGTTTCTCTATTTTTGGTGCCCGCCCTTCAGCTGCACGGTGGTAGCAGTTATCAATCTCCTGAAGCAAAAAATTAAGCTCTGAAGTCAGTCGGGTGGAGGCCAGAAATTCCCAGCCCAGAGCTGGAATATACATTATCCCAGCAAAAGCCAGCAGTGCATAAGGTAGAAACTTATGCTCAAACAAGGAGGGCCAGTGGCTGGCATCAACTCCTGGCAAGGCATCTTTTAATTCTGTCCAACAATATCCTCTGGCATACAAGGCTTGATCGCGGGTGAAGTTGTGTGGTGTGTAACAGTATATTGGCTCCTCTGTATAACAGAGAGAAAAGTCACTGCTGTGCATTTAACCTACAAAAGGAGCTCTGGAAAATAAACATTTCAAATTATATCAATTTTATTTTACTGTATCTTTACATGGCTGTTAAGCCCTCCATGTCTATTAAACAGCTCAGCCTGCACACATCTTCCCAAGCCCCTAGGCAAAACTATTTACCTGGAGCTTTTAGAATGATCCTGAGCAAGAAATGTCAGCAAGAAATACATATTTGGGCTTAATTACCTCTCTGAAAGCAATACCCTAAACCACGGTAACCTAACCTCCCTAAAGCTAAACCACCTGATATCCACCAGACAGTAGCTGAGGATGTTATGTGCACATGTTGAGAGGCTCATGTAGGTGAAATTTAATGTTCATACCAGCTAAGTATTCTTCTCAGTAAGATACAGCTGAAGGTAATGTTTTTACTCCTTATTAACAAAGTCTACTTATTGCATATTGCAGCAAAAATAGAATCTTAAAGACATAGAAGCATTTAGTCAACTGTATCCCTCCCAGCTGGCACTCCTGAGTTAAAGTGTGACTGGCCAGGACAGAATTTGGTGTGCTAACTGTATTTATCACTATGAAAATTTAATTCTACATTTGAAACCGTAACACTGTATTTTACACAATGTGCAAAGAAATGGTGAAACTTGCTGTCATACAGTATTATGGAAGAAACAAATACAGTGGGTCAAGAAGGCAAAGTAATGGAAGAAAAAGTATAGCAAGGATTATAAATACAAAGGCAGCGATGCATTTTTTTTCGCACGACATGTTTCAACTATGGGCTGCTGGAGGGTGGAAGGGTTTATCAAAGGAACTAACATCACATGCTTGTCTATTGTAACACTCCTTCCTAAGCATTTCCTTTATGCCATCGTCAGAGACACAATGTCGGGCTAAAAGGACTTTAGTCTTGACCCGGTAGATAATGTGGTCTTATACCACTGCATTTTTCTAGCGATACATAAAGTAAGGTAGACAAACGTGAAAGATAAAACAGTATTAATTGCCCAAAGAACAACAGCCATTATCAGAACACCCTCTTCAAAGAAGAAGACCATATTTTCACGTTTTGGCAGCTAGAACAAAGAGAATGTATTTTACAGGGTTCTGGTACACTATATAAAAACTTCCTAAAATGAGACCCATAGGAAGAAGGCACGTTCTCTTGAACTGAGAATTGCTCAAGAACACCAAGCCTGCTCAAGTTCTGAATGCAGTCTACAATTCAGATTGAGAAGAGCTGACTGGAAAAAAGTGGCGATACTGTTCTCTTAATAATACAAATCATGAAGAGAAATAAGAGAAAAAAAATGTTGTTTGATAACAATAAATAAAATATTAAAAAATATTAAGCAGGCAAAAAAAACACCCTAATCCCTTTGCCTTTAAAAGAGGACTTGTTACATGACCAACTGCTTTTCATGTGAGCAATTCAAAATCATTTGATACTTCTTTGGTAACGTGTAGAGGTGTAAATCTCCTCTGTGACCTACAGAGACCTACATGCTGAGGAATGCACAAAAAATGCTTTTTTTTTTTAATAAAAAGGGATTCAGTGAGTATTCTTTTTTAAATATACAGCCAATTTAAACAGAGTTGATAGAATAAATGATGCTACTCAAGGCAGCATGTAAAGTGAATAAACCCTGAAAATTCTTTAAAATCCCTTTTGAAGACTATTTTAAAATGATCCAATTCCAACCTCGGAGAGCTTAAAGCACTCTAATGTTACACAGCTTCCCATTTAGACCTCTTTTCTCTGTTTACAGCCACGTGTTACAAGAAAAATGCTCACCAACTCTCTTTGTTTCGGTAGTTCCATGCTCTCCCAACCTTACCCATGAAGGGATGCATACAAAACAATTCAGCTCCTACTATCAAAGAGTTAGCGTAAAATTTCCCAGGAGACAAAGTTGATTCCTATGTGAAAACATTCCTGAGGGGGGGAAAAGTCAAAAGGAGCACAGTGCATTTCTTGTAAGCAGAAACATTTTGAGTCGGGTGTCCCCAAGCTCAGTAGAACAAACCAATATGAAACCCAGTTCACTGTGACATACATGGGTTCACTTCTCCTAGGTCTCAACACCATAAATACTTGGGAAGACAGCAAAATTATTCATACAAATCATCCATAAGGATTGTGATTGGATTCATGTACCAGTTGCTACTAGCAAATAAACCTTGAAGAGTTCTCTTCAGTTCTATTCATTGAGACCTTAAAGCTAAGATGACTTCTGCCAAAACAGTATATATACAACAATCGAACATACATATATATTTTATAAATAAAAAGGAAACTTAAAATGTCTTAGCATTTACATTCATGTTGGATGGATCACTTAGAGACTAACTCTGCACTCTATCCATTGTCACTGCTTCAGTGAAAAAAGTGACAAAAGCTTCACAACTGCAATTTGGACCAAACCCTTTGAAGAGGGTACTTTAAAAATGGGGCTGCCCAGCCCAGTGAAGAAAATAAATGTCATTTTACAGGAATTTCTTTGCTTTACCTCTGTTAAACGTTTTTCAGCTGTTCCCTGGTAAGTTGTGAGAGATCTCTAATTTATTGAGGTAGCTGAGTATGGTGTTGTCCCATTGTTATGCAGTTATTTGTCGATGCTGATCTAGTGTTTTCTTTGCATAGTCGTTAAATTGACATGATTTGCATTGTATTCCACGCAAATCTCAAGACCCTTCAACTGAAACCCTATCATCAGTGAAGTCAGTGGGATTTCTTATAACTGATTGAAGTGAGCACAGTGGAGTTACAATGCAATTTTATTCAAAAGATATTTTCTAAAAGATACACAATATGTATTTTTCTCCTAATATATTTTCTAATTTTGAGCCATACCCACTGTCAGAAAATGCCCCTAATTTTGGTAGTTATTCCATGGGGGAATTTAGCTTGACCTCAGCATAGGACTTGACTCACAAAGCACAGCATCAGCCTTAGGAAGCTCATTCATCTTGAAAACGGTGCAGACAATGCAGAAGAGAGGAATACTCTTCCAGACAATGATTCAAAGCAAAAGACTGATTTAGCTGCTGCCTGGAGGAGCCTGTCTCTCTTCACTGACAGGAGGCTGCCAAGCAAGATCGCCAGGAGGTTTCAGTTAGCTTTTGTGAATGTTACTCCTTGGGCAACAGCAGCATTTAACCTGGCATTTAACACTGTGAAGGTGTTCGATTCCATCAGAGTAGAGTAAGGACCTGTTTCTCCTCTACTGCAATCTGTGTCATTGGGAATAAATGAAAAAGAAAGGCATCACGTCAGTAACTAATCTTGTTTGTTATGAAAGATGGCAGTAACATAAAGCTGGATCTCAACCTGCAGCTCTGATGAGGATGGAGGAGTAAGAAGTAGTTCCCACATAGCTCACTCCAGCTGTGAGGGCCCGACTTAATGCAGTTTCAGGAAGTCACAGCAGATTATTTTTTCATTTTACAATGGACTCCTGTAAGTTTGTAGCATTAAAAAAACAAAGGCTGTAACGGTGTTAAAATCACAGCTCTGACATTGGATCGTGCAATATGAAAAATGTATTTGCTTGTAACTTTATACTCATAAATATAGAAAGTTTCTATAGATATTCTTATTTCTCCCTGAAAGTCCTCGAGCAGTTTAGGTGGAGTCTTTTTCATATAACTACTCCAGTCACCATGAAATGCAGTTTTCCCCCAAGACTCCATGGTTCAATTGCATTTGGTGCAATTGTTCAATTGTGTAGAACAAGCCAGGAGTAAGAAGCTGGAAAGAAAATTTTTTTGAAATTATTATGGTTGAGCGGATTGGTTGTCTCCTCAAGGTTGTCTACGCTTAAGTCCATAAATATAACCTATACCTTCACTCTCCTTAACAGCTACATTCATGCGAGCCCAAGAGACAAAATCTCCTACCAAAAAACCCAAGAGCAAGGTCATCAGCTCCAAAATAATCCTTTGCCAGTTCCAAACAACAATGAAAAGGTGGTTCAGAGTGGGTAAGTATCTGTCAATTGCACACGTGTGCGTCTGTAGCAAAGGCAAAAAAAAAAGGTAAGATAGCTAAGCTGCCATCCTTATCAATGGCTGGAATACCAAACTCAACTTTTCTGCGTTACATCTGATGGCTTACTTCAAGATTTTTAGTTCTGATGCTCAGAGTAAAATTAAGTTCAAGGTCTGACGGTCTGCCCTTAGGCTCACCTACACCACTGTGTTAACTACCTGCCAGAATATGACGTTCAGCACAGTTTCAGAAACCGCCACAAGGAATACCGAATAACAAATCCTGTCTTCAGTGAAGGCACGTTCCTTTTGAGTAATTTTGAAGAGACTAAGTAACTCTGTGCTAAAGCTGTGCAGAAATAAGTACTACGTCAGAAAAAAAAAGTCCTTGATGTAATTACATTATAAAGTATACTATAATTTACCTTAAACTGGCTTGAATATAAAGATGGATACCAAGAAGCTTAGAAGCCCTTTTTTCATACTGTTACATGACCACGGGAGGACTACATCAGATGCTTCCAACAGTTGTATAAGAATACATTTTCTCCTGCTCATTATGCATGAAAGTACCTACTAGAAGCCCAGGGGACTTTTTTCATGGATAAAGTGTTAGAGACATCCCACTGAATTGTTTGGACATGCAAACAAGATGAAATAATCAATGCAGAGTCACTAGTCAGTTGATTGTGCTATGCCACTTGACAAATTGAAGTCCCTAGGTAGCAAGGTTTGTTCCCATGCTCCATTCTGTAGCATCTCATCCCATCAGTTTAAGAGCTACTTCAATGGAGAAAAGTTACTCGCTGGAGGTACTGTGGTACAAAGGGCATACTTTAGGGGAATGAAAGAGAGTGCGTGGTTGTGAGAAGGTAACCAAGGTAGGGAGTGGGATAAATGAAGGGGCTGTGCTCAAAAAACTCTTTAGAAGAGTTACAGACAGTATGGAAAGAAGGAGTGAAGGCAAGGTATGAAAGCGCAAAGCTGCCAAGTCTGCTGCCTGTTAGTAAAGGCCCTGAGAAATGCTTGTGGCCTTCCTGCAGGCACAATCTCCCACTCCTACTCTTCCCAATCCAAAATCAGCCACCTCCGTTCAGTGGTTCCCCAACTTCCATGTACTTTTAGTATATTTTCAAATGCATTCTTCAAGAGGCCATGAATTAAACACCACTTGTCAGCCTGCAAGTGCTAGGCATGAAAATATGCTAGATATATTTATATCCTGCTTAATTTCAACCAGGAGATACAACACTAAGTTCTGAAGTTCCTCAAGCAAGGGGTTGGGATGCTGAGGTTTGAGGCTGGAACCCCTGTGAAACTTCCTACTGCAAAAATCAATCTCGGATCTGGAAATGGAACTACCAATGGAAAAAAAAACCCTGATAACTGCTGTTCTAGATCACTATACCCCAATGCAGGATCGTGGAAAAGTTGGAAAGAACCTCAGAAGTTACTAAGATACATGTTCCACAGAAAGCAGGATCAATGCTTTGTTCAGACCAGTCTGATTAGGGCTCCCTCAGTCTGAAAACCTCTAAAGATGGAGACTACACAACCTGGCCGGGCAGGGTGCCAGTCTGAAAACCTCTAAAGATGGAGACTACACAACCTGGCCGGGCAGGGTGCCAGTCTGAAAACCTCTAAAGATGGAGACTACACAACCTGGCCGGGCAGGGTGCCAGTCTGAAAACCTCTAAAGATGGAGACTACACAACCTGCCTGGGCAGGGTGCTCCAACGCTTTACTGTCCTCAAAGTGAACTGTTCTTTTCTTTTGGCCACGTCCAGCAAGAATGGCTGATTCCTGCGGGAGTACTTTTTTTCACTTCTGAGAAATGGCCATTTCCAAAAATGAATGCAATGACCAGTTGCACTAGGAACACATTAGGCAAAATATGGCTGGGACGCTACCACTGAAATACAAATAGCTAGAGCTCAAGCCCCCAGTGTTGCATCTCAGTTGAAGGAAAAGCTATCAGCACCACAGATCACCGAGGGGGGACTCTGTGTGTGTGTGCGCACGCATGAATGGATGTGTATTTGACTATCTATAAAACCCACAAAACTTGCAAAACCAAAAGGCAGCTAGTGTAGGGTATGCAGAAACAACACTTTGAGGAAGATACAGTGAAGCTGTAGATAATTTATCACTCTCCACTACCTTTTTTTTTTTTTTTTTCCACAAGCTTTTACAAATCTTCCTGGGAAAGTGAGTGAGTTGCATCTAACAGAAGCATCCCCTTGACCCTTCGAAATAAAGGTAACAATGCCAATCTCTCAGTATACAACACTAAAAAATTATGCCTGCTCCTAAAGACTGCAGTGACTTCACCCATTGGGTAGCTCCTATGAAGCCAATAGGATTACTCACGGCACACACAATCTGGCGCGTGCATCTCTCTTTGCCAAACTGATGCTGTCGGAGGGATCAATTTCAAGCTTCTAAAATATTATTATGAGCAAAAGTTACTTAAATAAATGTGGCCAACATACTTACTATGCTTTTGGTAAACACTGAAAGTAAGAAAGGAAAATATTAGTACCAGTCTTGTGCCCCTATACAGAATGGCAAATAATGTTTCACACCTACCATATTTCCAGTGAAAAAAAAGTATATTTCCCCAATGCAAAATATAAACAATAATAAATTGTGTGTGTCTCCGGTGATCTCCAGCTTTGAGAATTTATGCTGGAAAGATAAATTACATCTCATTAATCTTCCAGATGATTTCAGCATTCTAGCGTAGTATTTCAGTAATGCAGAAGGAATGGCACGATTTTCTTACAGCAGACAGAAAAAAAAGGAACACAGTTTTCAGAAAATGTAACTCAAAAATTAAAAAAGATGTCAATTCTTGTACTTGCTACACCAAGACAAAAGAAAAGTATGCCTCTTGTGCAAAAAAATTCTTTGAGGATCTAAAAGTAAACATTCAGCCTGATCACCATGTTCCTACACTGGGTATGGGCAGCAGAAGAGGTGCTTAGGTGCTGCTGAGCAGGCAGGACCTCCCAGCTCCTGGGCGAGCGCTGAGGCCCTAGTGAGGTATCAAGTAAGAATACCTAAAAGTATGCTTACTGAGGTAACTGTACGACAAACTCAGCCTGGGCCTCGTGCTTTCTAGCAACTGGCTTTCTGCCCTCTTGAAGAGGGCTGCTAAACCATCCTCATGCTGGTGCCCAACCTGCCCATGAAGAAAAGCCACATTCCAGTCAAATTCTCTCAAACACTCCTTGTACAGCCCTCTCCACTTGACCCTAAGGAGAAATTCAGTGTTTAGGTAAGTATCTCTGAATGCCCCTGACCATCAGATATCAGAACACAAGTTTTTAACAGCCAAGATAAAGGAGAAACTCCCTGAATTCAGCAATAAATGCCAGTATTTGACAAGGGGAGTCTTTGTCATATTGCTCTCCTTACACTGTATCACATATATGTAAGTAATCAGACATACATGCCTCATTCTTCTTGGGTACTAAAAGGATTGCACAAGAAAGCAGGTAGCAAACTGTTTATTTTGAGAAACAGAAATAATTTATTTAGTAGCTTTTCAGCAATTTTTTAAATGGAAAAGAAGAAATGTGCTGGATCCTCTTCTCTCTAGAAGAAAAGAACAAAAAATATTCATGTTACTGAGGTTGAAAATGTAGTCTAAAGAGCTACAACGTTATCTGAACAGTATACAGGTTTTCCATCTCAGTCACACAGCCCACAAGGAATATTTAACTCTAAATGTGATTTTAACAAATGCTGGGTAATACCCAAATTAATTCACAGCCACAGGAAAAACTCCCTTTATTTAACTGGTTTATTGCAACTACTTTATTCAAAGGGTATTTACAGGTTAGAAACTAGTACAGCACGAGGAGGGATTCCTGAAATTACTTCTGTGTATCAACTGTAGTCATACAGTCCTACTTAATTCACCGAGTTTACTCACAGGAATAAGAAAAGAAAACATTCATCAAACTAAGCCTTAACTTAGCAAGGTAATTATTAAAAATTATTACTTCTATCAAAACAAAAAGACAATACCTTTACCTTTCTTAGGGAATATTCTTTCCAAATCTGAATATAGGTTCCATGCCCATGAAGTCTTCCTAAGGTACAAAATTCTCCATGATCAACAAGGTAAGGTATAGCCTTTTTTGCCCACTTTCTGAAACCACTTGTCCTGTTTAAGAAAAAAATCTTCAAAAGAAAGTCCCTAAAGGAATGAGACAGGAAACCACTGCTGCTAATAAGGTTAACTGGCCTGTACTCTACAAAGATCAGTCGTAAGGGGTGAGATGTAGATAAGCAGTTTCAAAGACTGATAGGTAATGGGTTAAGGTAATGGGTTACCTAAAGGGGCAACTGCAATGTAAAGGCAGCAGCAGGTGTCCCAGTATTTACAATAGGGGTCTTTTTTCCTTGCAGGACTGCTGCTTGAATTGCATATATTTTGGATCTGTAGAATCAATAAATTAGTAATGCACTTTCCCAGTGTTACATATAAATTTACAGAACTATATTTCATGTATGCAATAAACATTGGCTCTTCTAAAATTAGCTGGTATGCTGAAGTTCATTTACCAGCAATCTCAGGCTTAAAGACTCGTAATGCCTGCCCAGGTTATTCAGGAGAGCAAGACACCTATTCCTGTTTGTTTGCTATGCTGACGTCTGTTGGAGAGGTTATTCTGGAAACGACAGCTGTTATGCAGAAGGTGCAGAAATGCCTAAATGAAATCCCTTAAGCTGCTCCTATAAATGAATGTTTCCTCAGTAATGAGCTACCATCCACCATGTGATGGCCATGCAGTACAGTGGTAATGCCATTGGAAAGAGAGCTTATTTAGAGTGACTGTGCTGTTGAATATCACCAGAAGCATTTCTTCCTATGCTCAAGAAAGCTCTGTGAGAACACAGAAAACACCTAGAAGGAAATGACAATGCTGGTATTTGTACACAGAGGTATGTCTCTCTATTAATTGTTGCTTTGGGTTATGTTAAGGAAGGTTAAATCCAAATTTAAAAGAATGCATTCATCAAAATATAATTAATGAAATTCAGCCATGCACACAGTCCTACAAAAGAGATTGGTGATATACAGCTCTCCTGCATAGAAGTAGTGTGTAAAAAGAAGTGTTTTTATATTTTCCAAAGATAAAATATTTTGGGCAATTCAAAAATTCCCCTCGATAGATGGAACTCCAAAGCAACTACACAAGCACTCAGAGACTATGATGATATGGATTAGAGTAACACCTAACGTAAACTGCAAGAACACAAAAATGCCAAAGTGAAATGAATCATGAAAATCCACTGAGGCTGATGATACACAGACAAGGGTGGCTCCTTAAGTCAAGACTCAAAGACAAAATGCAATCACAGGAAGCAACAGGAAACAAGTTTGTTCTATTGCATCATTGTTATTTAATGACTAGAAATGAAAAAGATGTCTTGTATTAAGTACCTCTTGGCATAAACACAGCACCCAGAAAACTTCATATTGAAAAAGAAGAAAAATGCCAATAGTTAGCTCATTAGTCAATTATGCTATTTCAATAATATAGTATTTAGGAGGCAGAGATGGCTTGCCTATTGCTTTTTGGAAAACTGGTTCCTCCATGTGCAGAGAAATTAGGTCTTGTAAAGTATCAGAACTATTCTGATCTAGCAGAACAAAGCCAGGAGAATCAGCCTCCCAAGGCTTCCAGGGGATCTGCCATTTCCAGCTGGGAGGTCTCCTCAACAAGTCACGGATCCCGCAGAAGATAAGGCACTTCAAAATGATGAAATAATTACTTCAGCGTATAATTAAAATGCTCCAGAAATAGTCACTGAGCAGAAGTGGCAGAAAACCACAGTGTATCTCAGCACCTGGCTGCAGCACCGCTCTGGTAACTCAGAATCTGCCCAACAGGCATAGTGCCAGGAAAGAAAAGCAAACAAATCCCCAAACCTTGCTGTTATACTGAACTGCTGCTTTTCCCAGATCAAATGCAGGAGTATATAATGCAGGCCTGTGACAAAATCCCTGATGATGGAAATACCTGCGATGATTTCAGTGATTTTCTTATAATAAATCCTGTATCATGGGAAATAAAAGGAAACCTCTACAAGAATCATGCCAGCGTACTGTCAAATGATTCTGCTTTTGTAATTAAAAGTGTGTACCTACTGAAGGTGCCCACTGCAGTGATGATATAGATTCTTCTAGAAGAGTTTTACAGTTATAAGAAACAGTACAAGCTTAGATTTCTTCTAGATCTAGATCACGGATGCATAACTTCTATCCAGTTTAGGGAGAAAAAAGCTTCAAAATACTTCAGAGTTGCTATGAAAAACAGTCTTGACCTTACACTTATTTATTCACAAGGTTTCAGTTTGACTAAGATGAATAAATTAAGCAGATCTTAAACAAGACTATTTTTCACCATCTGTTCAAATTGTTGAAGTTATCTGAAAGCATAAGCATGTGCTAAGCTAAATCTCATGCACGTTCTGGACCTCTTCACATACGTGACACTTGGAAAGATCAAGGGTTTAACAGTGCAAACAGGGTAATGAAATGATGTACGTGTGTCAATGAGGTCTGAGAAATGGCATTCATGAAAGAATAATATCTGTAGCCACTAGGAACTGCAGTGGAATGATTACACGAGGCTCATGCTTTTTCTCAAGTTTACCTTTTTATTTAACATTCAACTGTGTAACTTCAAATCTTTTACTGACCAAAACTCAGAGAAGGCCAGCTTGTGTGTCCTGTGCACTTTGGGTGTGCGTGTGTCTGTGTGTGTGAATTGCTCTTACCCTTTGGGAAAATTTCCATCAACAGTGCAAAGAGCCAGAGGCTGAACGGCGCCCAGCCTGTGGTTGCTTGTACTATTTCAGTTCATTTAAAAACATGACTAGAAAGCACTTAAACACAAATGGTACTGAGACACTCCTTAAATTCTCTCATCACAGCTAATACCACCTCAGAAACAATTGCACTGGTGTCATCATGCACTTAAACCAATCTGGCTCTGTACTCTGAGCACTAACAATATTCATTTGGAAAAATGTCATCTTCCCTTTCCTACTATATGTGGCTTTAAGTGCAGTTAAAGAGAAAACATGGAAAAGAAGCTCAAAAGCCATCTAACAGGTCCCATAAGTGAGCATATGTAAATATGCTGGCCACAACTTGAAACAAAAATACAAATTAGAGAAGTTGACCAGAAATACAAAATAAAACTCCATCTTATAATAAAGAAGTCTTCAACATACACCATTTCAAACATACTGTAGGTGAAATGCATAAAAAGACATTGAACTCACGCATATACTGTACTACATGGTGAAGTAAGCATTGCTTATGCAAAATGATTACAAATCAGAAAAGAAAACAGAAAAACTTGAACTGACCCTTCAGTCATTTAACTTACTGTCTCCTTCCATTACTTCCTCATGAGAATTTTCTAGCAGAGGGGTGGTAGAGGGCTGAGCTACGTAACTGCTAAGAGACATAGAAATACAGTATTTATGAGCAACTTTTTGGTATTTTGTAGGCACTGTTTTATAAATCTAGCAAGAGAATAAATGCCAAAGTTCGGCTTTTGACTACAATATAAAAATCAGCTGGATGACAGTTTTGCTTTATTGTAATAAAATATTGGTATTTAACAGCTTCTGAGGGAAAAGCAAACATGACTGCAATACAGAAGGAATAATTCACTGAGAATAAAAAGCACGAGGCACCAAACAAGAGGATATGACTTAGCAATTCCTGTAATTGATCATATCAGTCCTAAATCTTTTGAAAGTTTGGAAACCTAAATATTTCAGTGTTGTGAAACAGCAGCACATTCTCCTTTGGGGCCCACCAGGTCCCTTATGTAGAGAACCTCCCAAAGACATTACTGACAGCGTTGCTTCTGAACACAGCACAACACTGAACTGGAATATTTAAACCACATAGTAAAAACACTAAAGGATCCAAACAAACTACACAGCACATCATGATAGCCAAGTACGTCTTCACCTACTGGAGTGTAGAACAGTATCTTGGAAGTTCAGCAAATGCCATGAGATGTGTCACTACAAAAGGCTGCCACTCGCTGCCAGTAACACCTGTTGCTGTTCATGGAGGACAGAATACAGCCCTTGCTGGTGAAGACCTGTGCTAAGTACTCAACAGCATCCTACTTAGGCTGTGATCTGTGTCTACTACTTCCACGGTAAAAACAGGGAGTATAGGTGAAAGGATGAAAACCACATGGAACACCAAACAGACCTCCTTCAAACTGATCATGCATGTAGCAATCCAACAAAACTCTGTGTGTTTTAGAAAGGAACTGAAAGTGGAAAGGCAGTGTATTAAAGGACCAATCCCTTTTTATCTAGATCCATACCTCCCCAGGCTGACAACTCATTGACATAAATACTGAAGCACTGTCACTAAAACCAACTGCTGAACACCGAAATAGGCTGCAGCTAGACTGGAAAAATAGATCTTGGAGCCTTACCCACTAACATTTAATTAAATATAAGGTTTTTATCCTTTTTCACTATATATTAATCTAGGGCTAGTCTACTTCAACACAAAAACACTTTAAATATTTGCTTTAAAAATAAAAACCAACCCACCCCCCCCCCAACCCTTTACTGTCAGAAAGGAAACAATCCAGCAAGCTCCAACACAGATAAAATGTCAGTGAACAACCTGTACTTACAGGCTTACAATGTGCTTCTCCACCAGACAGTACCTGCTATAGAAGCCTATTCCTGCACGGGGACAGCACAGTACTACCAAAGCTGAGCTCTCTATTCATATCGGTTGTATTTTACTTCTATTTTGCATGGAAATAACAACTGTTCGTGTTTGAGCTGCTAGGGAATGAAGCTGGGCTGCTGGATTTTCAGGTATAAGAAATCAAACCTCTCGTGAGTCAGATACAAGCATAGGCCTTTGCAAAGCACTGCCTTTACACTTGCACGAGTGTTCCAGCAGATGCCTAAGAACATATAGGCCATAATGGGGGTCATGTCACTGCTCTGACAGAAATTCAAACACATTCACATTTAAATAAAAAATTTAATTGCTATCTTTGACATTGCAATTTCTAAATGAAAACAGAGCAAGCTGAATTAAGTTCCCTTGGGAATACCGGCAGCGTGCATTGTTAACCTCCATAAGAACACTGCTATGGGAGAGGTTTTCTTTAGACTGCTGGCTTCTACAGGCACCTTCACCAGGGCTGAGAGCCCAGCGACTCCAGAAAACCAATTCCACTTAAATACAGATCCATCCAATGGGTCAGAGAAGCAAATCTCCAAAACTTTTGCCTGAAAAACTTTAAAGGAGAATTGGGAGACTCAAAAATTATAATGTAAGAGGTTAACTGAGTGAATTTCTTTTCTCTTATGAAAGAAAGTTTAGGAAGTGCAAAGAAAGGCCCTATGCATTTCTTTATAGAGGGGTGAGTGCAGGAATTGTGCCTTACTTCAGCCGTCAAAGTGAAGTCCTATCCCCATTGAAATCAACAGTCAAGCTCTTACTGACTCCTCCGCAGAGCAAATTAAACTCTCAGGAGCACCCCCTAGCAGGGTGTATGCACTACATATGCCCCCTCTGCAGGGGCTCGATTTCACCCAAAATGAACTGCCATCTAGTAGTGCAGCTTGGAAACAAAATTTTATCTCCCAATAAAGCTTGATTAGGTTACAGATGCATTTATAAGGAAAAAAGCCAGTCAAAGATGACAGCTCCCCCACAATTTTTTTTTGTTTGTTTGTTTTGTTTTGGTTTTTTTTTTTTAAATAAACATTGAGTTAGACTGTAAGGATACTATAAGCGTCAGGGGCTGTACAATAAGGAGCATGGCCTGCAGGTTGAGGGAGGTGATTCTCCTCCTCTACTCCACTCTGGTGAGATCCCACTTGGAGTACTGTGTCCAGCTCTGGAGCCCTTAGCACAGGAAAGACATGGACCTGTTGGAGCAAGTCCAAAGAAGGGCCACAAGAATGATCAGAGGGATGGAACACCTCTGCTATGAAGGAAGGCTAAGTGAGTTGGGATTGTTCAGCCTGGACAAGAGAAGGCTCTGGGAAGACCTCATAGCAACCCTTCAATAATTAAAAGGGTATTTATAACAGAGAAGGACTTTTTACTAGGGCCTGCAGGGACAGGACTTGGGGCAACAGTTTCAAAGTGAAAAAGGGTCAATTTAAGTTGATCATAAGGAAGAAATTCTTCACGATGAGAGACTGAAACAGGTTGCCCAGAGAAGTTGTCAATGCTCTATTGTTGGAAGCGTTCAAGACCAGGCTGGAAGGGGCTCTGTGTAACCTGATCTAAAAGAAGGTGTCTCTGCTCATGGAAGAGGGGTTAGACTATATGATGTTCAATGATCCCTTCCAAACCAAACCATTCTATGATTCTATGATATACTAATAGAAAAATAGAACAATACCTAATTTAAAGCCTTTTGTAAGACACTAAGTTCAGCTATATTTTGATTTATTCAGAAAATTAGCATAGTATCTGCTAAACAATTAGGTCTTGCCTTTTATGCTACTAAACCAGAAATTTGTGATTTAATTTTTGAAAAGTGATGTAGAGATCAGAGCACTCCAATATGATGACAGACAAATCACTTACATGAATAGCAAATGCATTAACCTAAACAATGACTTTGCCCATGGCGCTAAACCAACATAATTAACTAAGCAACTTTATCTTCACCCACAGGCAAACTACAGTATAAAACAGACTAACACTAGAGGCATAATGATTTTTATGGTTGTTAATTACCATCTTTTAAATAAACAACACTCTCTTTGTCCTGTGCTGTGAGGCTGAACTCTGGTTGCCACTGCAGCCTGTGACTTCAGAAGGCTTATCGCCATCCTGGGATGCCCAGGCTTCCTTGCACAATGGGGTGGCTACTGCACACCCCCAGGGCAGGATGACCACACTGCTCGGCCAAGCAGTCCTCGCTGCACTCATTGCACTGGCCTTGCCCGTGCTTTAACCTATGCTTGGTGCCATGCACATAAACTCCAGGGTAGATTAGAGGAGTACAGGGGCTTTTATCTCCTCTGTGCACTAATCATGCTGACTCTTCCAAATCCAGAGCAAAAAGTTTTGTGAGAAATCACTGCTTTTTGATCACTACACTTTTGTGTCTCAAGCGCACACACCGCTTTCAAAAGCTTTGCCAACACTGATTAAATAAGACGGGATAGACGCCAGAAAAGGGGCTTGTTGTCAGGTGAGTGGCATGAGGGTAGTTTTCCATGGCTTGCACTGGATATCACAGAATATCAGGGATTGGAAGGGACCTTGAAAGATCATCTAGTCCAATCCCCCTGCCGGAGCAGGGGATATCATTAACAGAAGTAGGAATAATGAAAGGTGTCAGTTTTTACTTCCTATTCTGAAGCAATAGCTGATGTACCCAAGGGCCCAGAGCAAACTTTGGGAAGCTACTCTGATACTGACAACCAAAGGGGCAGCATGAACCTTACTCAGTTTTGTCAGCAGAGTTTGCCGTTTTCACCTGTATAATTTAAATTGCACACAGGGAACAGTATCCACAGCAAGCAAGGAAAAATAGGGTTTTTTTAAAGATCAATGGTAGTGCAGGGGTGAAAGATAACACAAACTGCAGAATCAGTATTTAGCATGTATCCAGCTGCATTGATGCCACTACCACCATCAGCCTCTCTGGACAAGACTGACTCAGTAACAAGTCTGAGTAGGTGCTGTTTTGGTAACAGAGTAACACCTCATTCTGGTCACATTAAAGTTATAGGAGTTTTGCTCTTGAACTCTGTGGAAGTAGAATTGAATCCACTAATCCTGAGCTCTTCAGTCCAAAAAGGAATCTCTTTAGTTTCATCAGACCCTTATCGAGCATTTCCATTACATTCCCTTGTATTTTTTTTTTTCCTTTTTCTCATATTATTTTTCTAATTGAAGACCATCTGAACAAACACATGCCATCCTATGACAGAAGAGTGTTGCCCACATTTTTCCAGAGACTGATAAGTTTTCTCTGTTGCCTTGTAAGCTTTGTCCTGGCAGGACACAATAGGTTACCACCCTGTATCTTACTGGGTCAAATGAGCATACATCGCCTATGAGCAGACACAAATGACACTGCTTTTGGTACTTCTGAAAAATAGATTTGGAACACAAACATCAGCCTGGAGAATAGTCTTCTACGGCATAAAATAAACTCAACTGCAGCAGACCCTCTCTCTTCCACACAGGTGTGCGGATCACAGTTCAGACTTGTCGAGGGACATCCACTGATCTGAGTCTCTTACACTCAAGGCTTCCTCTGCAAGCTGCAGTCTCCGAGGATTTGTTCGTACAGAACAAGCTACTGCTGCCTGCACAAGCAGTGAGTCATCAAAGGGCTTCTGCTGGGAAACTTGCACAACGTGAGGGAGCACAATGTGAAGGAGCACACATGAAGAGGTATGACCACTCATGCACCCAAGGTTATCTTTAGGTCTACTGAGGTTCAAATCTGTACATCCCATACAGCATGAAGGCACATATACAAGTATCCAGTCTCATGAAGTTTTGCACATTTGCCTCTTTATTAGTTTACTCCTCTAAAACCAAACAGAGGAAGGGATCACCATAGGTGACCTTGAATCCTGCCTTTCAGTCACTATGAAGAGACAGGTATTTGATGTTTACTGAGTTCAGCATGCCCTGAAAATAATGATCGCTTTGAGATACCTCCAGATGACTATCCAAAAAATGAGGCTCATTAACTGTGGCTGAAGATCTTGAGCTATATCTGTATGCTTAAAAACTGAGGTACATCAAAAAAAGTTTTAACTAGAAATACAAGAAGTCTCAAGGCTCCATTTACAAGCAGTTATTTAACTTATAAAGAAAACAAGTATTAAAGATAAGTAACTGTTGGCAGTCAATCCCAAAGCAGCGTGCAAATCAAAAGCCTGATTCTGGTACATTTAGACTGATTGAATACAAGAAATTCCCGCTAACCTTGAAAGCTACAGGCTGCCAGGTCAGTCCTGTATATTAAAGCGACAATAAGTTCACATGGGTCTTTAGTGTAGAGCTTCAGACCTTAACAGCAGTCCTGCACTGGCAGCTACCCTCATCACGCCTTTACTTCAGAAACTAAAACACTGTTTACATACACACTGATGTCCTGAAAAGGGTCATAATAATTTACTGAGTGATTTTCAAGGTTCATCAGAACTTGACCTTCCTGAACCAAAAGGGCTCTGCACTGGTGGTGAGAGGCAATCAGACGGGGGGTTTAAATTGTTGCTGGCTATATGCAAGATGAAGGCCCTCAACAGCAACAGACATCCATGCTTTCCACTGTCACAATATGGCAAAACACGATGTGGATCTGTCTCCATATCGGCCTCCATAAAAACAGCTGCTTCTCTGCATAGCAGAGCAGTTAAACACTCAGGTTGTAGACACCTGAATTAACGTCAAGACAAATGCGTAAGTCAACCAGGGTCCAGCTCCAGGGACTGTCGAGGATCCGCCTCAAGGACCATAAAACCACTCCCTGTGTCACCCACACCGGCTCTCGGGGGCAGCAGACACCTCCCTGTGCTGCCACTGCCCACAGGCCCGGCCGCCGGGTGCGAGTGGGGGCTGCCGGTGCTCCCTCCCAGCCGGTGGGGAAAGGCACTTTCCCCGCGCCGAGGCGAGAGGAAGCAGCCGCCCCCTCAGCGCTGGCAGCCGTTAGGGAGCGGTCGCGGCCGCTACAGGCGGCCGTTAGGGAGCGGCCGCCA